>SMSR01015805.1:0-104946 GCA_019453355.1 Ceratina japonica
TTCATTGCGGAACACTAATTTTCATGAACGCTACATTAAATTTATGGTACATTTGCATCGATATATGTTTAATGTACGAGAAACATAAATTTAATGTATTATTTTTCATGAAAAGTGCATTAAATTTAATGATATTTTTAACAGTATATATACAGGCTTATGCTTTCAACATCATATTAAATAATTATAAAAATCAGATACGTTCACTTCTACCTGCACTTTACCTGTAAATGAAATAACCTAACGGACCGATATGGGTAGTTAAAAGGTGGAAAAGATATGCGCGATCGTTCATGCGTACGTGTAATCCAAGTACACGTTTCACACGATCAAGAACTTTCTCTCGTCGGCGTTTATCGAAGCTCGCAGTGGCTTGGCGGCGTGTGTCCGGCGACCTTTCGCGTTATAAGCGTTATATTAAGCCCGATGTCTGATTCACACAGTACGAGCCTGGTAACAAACGAGACTGGAGAGTTACACGCGCATACATACAATGAGCCATATACTCGTCCAGCAGCGGTTCCGTTGCTCTCCGTTCCCGTTTCTCCCGCGCCGGCTAACCTATGACTCACACGAACATCGAACGGAGCACGTACGAGAGATTAGATAACTCTCGTTACGCTAATGCCGTGCGTGACGCCGCGCCGGATCGTGGCTCAATGGAAAGGACTCCAGTGATCGCGCGCAGGTACACATCAAGGAGATCCGTATGCTTACTTCTCAAGACAAGTGATGGACAAGATCGTGGTCTTTCTTATACAGGATGTAGTATTTAAGGAGGTTGGGTACCGGAATAAATATGATAAAATCGTTTTGAAAATTATTTTAATCTACTAGTGAAAGCATGAAAAATATTGTGTTAAAGTTTCAGAACGATTGACAACGTAGTTTTTAAATAAATCTATGTCAAACTTATATCCTTATAGACGGGCTCTTATGGGAGATGGAAGAAATCTTATCATTATTGTTAATAGTCTTGTTAAAAATGGTAAGATCGTTAAGAGTAAAAGTGTAATAGAATCTTGAAACATTTTTGAACAATTTGAAACAAGAAAAATGCGAATTTACAACATAATTGTTTTGATAATTGAACGAAAAGGAAACATATTGATAGGTCTCTCGTTGCCAGATTTCACTACTCGCTACAAAACATTTTTAATTCAATAATATTAACTTTTATGTCTATCGCAACGACATCTTTATATTCTTAACGCTAAATAAAGTTATTTCATACTAATTTCTTTCTAAATTCATTGATAAATACTTTGACTATATATACCTGGACTGCCAGTTGCATAGGCTGCCCATGTTAAAAACGCGATGCCAACACTGTACAGTGTGAGACACTTAAGCTTCGCCTTCAACACCTACACGTGACCAAAGAGCGGCAATTCTAAAGCACTGAATATAAATGTGTGTACAATAGACAGTATAGCTAAGCCCTTAGAAATTTCAAATTTTCTCTTCCGTTCTCTTTTAAACTGTGGATCTAGTATATTTGTTAATTAAACTTTCTTTTACGTATTCAAAATGAAAGATATTTCAGAACGTAAAAGGATGAAAGAGGATTTTGTCATCAAATGAAATACTATATATTATTGAGTTCCTAACTAATATCTTATTTTCTAATTTAAACATATTGAACACTTTTTCTGCTATGCTACATATTTTAAAAGTACATATTCTTGGATACCGCAAAGCTCCACAACTTTTTTCATGTATGAAATTAGAATTTACAGGTGTACAATCATTTAGCAGTGTACGATACGTCTATACGTCTCCTATACGTGTGAACCTACACTGATTTGCACGTTTAGTTCTGCCAAATTTTAGGTGTTCATCATGGTGGCGACACCAGTAGACATGTTGGCTCTCGTTTTCCTAGCGGACCAGCAGTCCAGGTATATATAGTCAAAGGATAAATACGATATTTAACGAATTCAAATCTTTTTTCTAAGATTGGTATCACGACAGAGCACCCATGTAGAAGCATAGGACTACCCCTCTCACCGCCTACCCCGCGAGTGATTTACCCATCGCCCTTGATACGAAGTGTTCAATAAGCTTCACCCATGTGTCTGTATAAAATTGTACATTATCATTCCTAATTCCTTCACGAGATATTACAATACTAAGCAAACAAGTTCGTTGGTATAACCAGAGCGTGTTTGGATCCTTGGAAAAGAGAGAGAGAGACGTTTATGTAAGAATGGATTTAAGGAATATAAATGTTTTATTTTTGAATGCCAAACAAACGACGTAGCTCGATTGGCAAGTCTAAACAGTTTCAGAATCTCCCAGAATTTTTCAAAAATAACCCAACGTCGCTCAACTAAACATTCTAGCATTCTAGCCCTCCACTTGAGCATCTGGAATGCGTCGGGCCCTCTTGATCAAATGACCCTAGCAATTTTGTTTCTTACATTTGGGTCCTTGGAAGAACATGTTTGGGGATCTGGCAATGGCAATACAGTTGTCGTTAATATACACTTTCGTAGAGTGATGAGGAAAATAGGCGCCAGCGATTCAGAGTCACTTTTGGTTGGCCGATTGAAAAGCATTGCTGTATATGTAGAGAAGCTGGGAGTTTTACACAAAGCATGATTGCAACTGACGTGAGTCAATTAATGAATCTGTCATTCTTCTAAAAACTTGTGGTCTTCTACACTAAAGATCTCGAAGAAACTTGAGCGATCTACCCATTCGGTATTCTCGAAAATGATTTTCGGCCTTATCCACCGCATCTGAATCGTTTTCGCAGAAATTTCGAAACAGTGGTTTATCATTTGCATATTAAAAGCACCGTGCAGACGAACAGTAGGCCTCGAAATAAGCAATTTGCGGGGCGCAGTTATCTCCGCAGCTATCTTTGACTTCGCGGAAACACCGTGGGCCCGTGAAAGTTTTGTCAGGCACCGGGAATTATCGCTAGCCAGAAGAAGGGACAGAGGGAGAAGGGGAGGGAGAAAAAGAAGAGGAGCTTCGACCAGTTTCGGAGTTCGCAAGCGCGACTTCGACGCGGTGCCGCCGCGCCGTGGTCTCCGCCCGAGCAATAAATCGTCGATATCACAATGAGGAACGTATTGAGCCGTCGGCCGTGCGATGTAATGGCGCAATGAATCATGCAAAAACTTATCGCGTACCGTCTAGGAGATGAGCGAATGCATGTTTTCATTAGTCACCGTTATTTGCTGCGCCCTTGCAGATACGCGTCGCGATCTCCGAGCCCCGTTGGGAATACGCGCGCCTTTTCCTCGCCCAACCTTGGCCAGGTATTACTGAGCGTTTCGCTTTTATCTGCTTATCGGCGATCCAATCGGTTACCGATCTCGCCTAGCTATCGGCGGTATGCCCGTACTCGCGGCGAAAAAGAAAACAGGACGATCTTCGATGCGTGGCTGGTTAAAACGAAAGTAACATACGTCTAGAAACTTGAGGAGCATCGATGAATATCCCAGTGACGTCTGTATTAAATCAAGGCAAGGATCAGATATATAGGGAGCTCGGAAATTTGCGAGTACTAACCCGAGAGACTTGAAGGAAAGATATTTTGAGAAGCAAGGAAATTTTATTAAAACATCGCGTCACCACGTTATTTAGTTTAAATAAAAATAGCAAGTTCTTTGAAAGCATTCAGCGTCAGCTAATAGAATCGAGATTAGGTGCTATCTGTTCGCAACGCGCGGCGTTGTTTTCTTTGGCGGCCACGGTGATTTGCACGGATTACAATTGATTATTGTAGCGTGCCCGCGCTTACAAAACTGGACGGGACCATAGAACGCGAGTTTTCATTAGTCACCGTTATTTGTGACGCGCGGCACGATGCAACATCGATGCACCGTGTAAATGCATGTTGCCCCGGGGGTTCTCTCGTCTCTACTCGCGTACGTTTGCTAATAATAGCAACGTATCTAATGCCGTTTTGTAACAGCCCGGTAAATTATTCTAATTTGGTAACCATAACAGTATTTTAACGCTGACGATCATAATTATCCAATAGTGGTACATGTTTATTCCGACGCGGTGTGTAACTTTACATGTGTAATTTCTGTAAATCGGTGCGATCGAGTTCAGTTTTCTCTTTGCTAGAGGATACCAGCCGCTGCGATTATGAACCGGTAACCTGTCAGTTTCACCGGGATCATAAATCATTGAAAGCAACTGAATTCCTGAATGACTAGAAGACGGAATTTTTTCAATTTCATTTATACGCAAGGAATGTAAGAACTTAATTACAAAAAATCCTTAGAAAGAAAAACTTATGAAGGATTTAATGTAAATTTTTCACATAGATTCTAATTCACATTTTACATTGTTAATATTCTGCTAAACATTTATACGCAAGGAATGTAAGAACTTAATTACAAAAACTCTGTAGAAAGAAAAACTTATGAAGGATTTAATGTAAATTTTTCAAATAGATTCTAATTCACATTTTACGTTGTTAATATTCTGCTAAACATTTATACGCAAGGAATGTAAGGACTTAATTACAAAAACTCTGTAGAAAGAAAAACTTATGAAGGATTTAATGTAAATTTTTCAAATAGATTCTAATTCACATTTTACGTTGTTAATATTCTGCTGAACACTGTATATTAATTAACAACGTTTTTAGTTTTACAGCATTTTACCTCATGTTACCCTCGCGTCTGGCTTAGGTATGGCTTTCCAAATAGACGCGCGGGATTGGCTCACCGCGATTCCCGTTCATTGCTCTTTAACCCGCGTTATTATTACAGCCGCTGCCTAATAAGTGGCGGAATATTTTAAACAAAGTTAAATTCTCTCCGACGACGGCGCGACGATGCGATACTGCATAGAAACCTATGCACACATGTATGTATAATGCGTTTTCATTAGTCACCGTTATTTGCGACGCCTTCGATGGATGAGCGTCGATGCACAGTCAGCGCAGCAGCGTCGGGATTCTGGTGTGCGTTGCCTTCGAGGTATACTTTCGAGTGTACGAGCCTCGCAACGGCTAGCGTGTTTTGATATCTCGCGGGGTACACGCGAGAGAGCTGCGTCATTCCTCTCGTAACATGTGTGCATAAACAAGTGGAATGATCAACAGGGTGGCGAGGGATAGATCGGTGGAAGCGGTCTGAGCGCGATAGGGGTAGATGGGTGGAGTGCAAAGAAGAAGCAGGAATAATGGCGAACATGACCCTGACATTTAAGAAGAAACAGATTCCTCGGCCCGAATTAAAAACAGACTCTCGAGAATAAACTTGTCATGCTGCTCGAGCTCTATAATTAAAGTTAGGTATGTATGACGTTCGCCGAGTTGCACGCGATGTGCCGATGGCCTTGTTCATTCAGATACTCGGTATTAATACCTGGATATGTGTCTTCCTTCTTGCTACCATTAATACATTTCGTGAACCGTGCCTGTTTTGATGACAACCTTTGTCACTTACGATTAATCATTACTACTACAGATGTGTCTTGTAACGAAGAGAAAGTCAGCGCAGGTATCAGTATAAGCAAGTGCCGTAAGAAACGCCTCTTTGTATTGCTGAGGAGGACTAGTGTACTGAAATGTTAAGTAATGATAATGTACCATTCCCGTATGTACAGTGACCCCCATTAAGGAGGTTCATCCGGTTAAGGAATTAACAGATAGATCTCCAAAAAAAAATTTGATACTCTATAACAGTATACCAGGATACCTCAAAAAAATTTTTAAGTCATTTGAATACCTTAATGATGAAATATTAGTATAAATATTTTTTACAATTTTACATATAGTCATATGGAAAAGAGTGATTTCTTAGACTTCTATCGCTAATTTATTAGGTATTGACAGACAGTTTTGAATGAAACTTATGTCATATTAAAGAAAAACATTTAACGAATATTTTAATTGCAAATTTAGGTAGATTGGGTGACTATGAATCGAGAAATATATAAACACAACAAACGAAATCTGCATCTTTCAGCAGTAGATAACCTCCGTTATTAATATGTACGCTAGTCAAGTAAGCTCCCCTTTTCAAAAACTTGCATTTGACTTACTATGTACTAAATGAACCTCCTTAATATCCGGACACACTTCAAAAGGGAATAAGTTTTTTTAATATGGAGCCGACTAACTTAATTTTTTGTGGGCTTTTAAAAGGCTTAGTTTACTATGTAATGTGTAACAAACAATTAAACTAAATTACTATTCGTCAAAATCTCGAAGAAAAAAGAAAAGATCATGATGTTAAACTTTTTTGTTAGAGGCTCTAGCAAAATTTTGAAACATCCCATTTGTAGATCTAAAAGTGTTATATGAATGTATAAAGTTTTATAAAAATCCATGAAACCATAAAAGAGTTAGACATCGAAAAATGTAAAAATTCTTCAATTTATCCCAGTCGTAGATTGAAAGTCGTGGAGAATTGCGATTCTTCCAATTTCTAATCGCTTATAGCGCATAGCAATATTGATCGACTTTTATGAAACTTTTGTATGCATATAACTTACTTAGATCTGCAAACGAGACAATTCCAATTTTTATTCCAGATCCTAATAAAAAAGTTAAAAACCATGTCCTTTACTATTTGCCTCGCGATTTCAATGAATACCAAGTTTTTTAAATTTTTTGTTACACGTTCTATAGTAAATTAAGCTCTCTAAAATTCCACAGAAGATAAAGTTCTTTGATCCACTACTAAAAATCTTATACCGTTTCAAAATGTGTCCGAATATTAATGGAAGTCACTGTAAATAATAATTGATGATCTCTCTACAAGTACGAGAATAATTAAAAGGAAAGCCAATTCCGTGAGCAACAATCGGCTCATGCTAATTATTCCGATGGAAATCTATGAGTATAGTTGGAAAGCAACGGCTCGTCTCCTAATCAGGCAACCAGTCGAAGCATTAACTGGTTCCGAGGCAACCTTGAAGGGGGCAGCGGGACCGCGGTTAACGGTTTCGCTTCGTTAAGCCGGTAGGAAGTGTATCGCTTAGGAGGCGAGTATTACAATTTATAACGATGAACCCGTGTGATCAGCGTCGATTAATTGCCGGCTCGATGCGATCTCGATAAACCGTCGTGTACACCTACCGACGCGTATAGAGACGTGGCTCGATTTCTCGCTACGATCGAACCTGCTCGCTCGAGGGCAAACGATCGGTTCGTAATTTTCGTGAAGACCGTTACCCACGCATCTCGCCTCGGCTATTTCCACGCGTTTTGCCGATGTTCACGACTACACGCGCCGTAATACCCGCGCCACTTATATGCGAGCAGCTATGCGCTTACGGTCAACGCCGATCCAACGGGTGTACGATAAGGAGGAAGGTACAATGAGATTTCCTACCGACTGGACGGCGCCGTCGTCGCTCTGCGCGTTATTCGCAGCCGTTTTGACGACGGATTTATCGCGTGCGGGAAAAATAACTAGAAAATTAAATTCGTCGATCAAGAAGAAAATTGCTCTCGCCGGAGTGCTTAGCGCCACTTAGCGAAATGAGAACGGAGCGGTAACTCTTTTGCGTGTAGTCGTATAAAATGAGTCTCGTACAGCTATGGCGTCGATACGTTTTACAATTACGCCACGGAACTCGGAGCAAGCGCGCAGAAATTCGGAATGACGTGGACGTAAAACAGCAGAGGAAATGTTAATTCCCGTAGAGGGAGATTTCTGTTTGCGAGATAACTGGAGAATTCGATTGACGGGGCGGCGGCGGCGGCGTCTGAAAATCGGCGTCCCACACCTCTCGTGGGACATTCATTTTGCAAGAGAAAGATGAAAGCCGGTCCCGAACGGAGAGCACCGACGCGACACGATCGCGCCCGTTTCTATAACGTCTGCATCGATTATCGTTTGACCGACTGAAGTACTAGCGCCGTCAGTTTAATGAATAACGACGTACCTAATGACACACGACGTCATACCTCAACTCGAGCCGCACATACGTCAACCGGAATCGATTCCGTCGGAAAATCTACGGCGGATGTTTGACGAGGTCGGACGTTCGTTCGAGCGACGCCGCCGGAGCGATTCCGAATACCAAAGAGAGCTTTCTGCACTTTTTGCTCCGGCTCATCGAACGATCGTCAAAGAGAAATGCGGTTAATTGATACCTCTTCTGTCAGCGGTTAAAAATAAAATTCAATGTTAAAAAAAAAACCGTGACGATTTCCATGCCGTGCAGGCTCGACTTCATTGGACCATTATAATTTTCAATCCATTGAAGAGTCTTTTTCATTCCAGTTACGTCGCGGTCTACAGGAAACTTTCGTGAAAAATGTAGCATGTATGTAACTCGCACACGTGGCTGAGGATAGACACTACGTACATGTGTTCCAACGGCCAGCGGTCAAATTCGTACAAGTATCAAACTCAGAAAAGGTTCGAACTTCAATACCACGCGCTTCAAAGTTCCTTTTAACTGATATTTCTGGAAATCCACCGGTTTCAACTTCGGTTCAATAAATCTGTAATTACAGTTGACCAAATCTATAGTCCTGTATTTTTTTCCTATTCAAACGGGAATTAAAGTACTTGCCTAACGACAGTTCAAATTTCAATCAACCAAAAAGAATTTAATTATCTTCAAGTGCCATCTTAACCAGCCAATATAACTGTTGATCCGCTGCGTTTGAAATCCATCGACCAGTTAATGAATTCTCCCCGCCGTTGGAAATGATAAATTCCTAACGCAATCACAAATTGAAAACAGCAATGCCACGTCACAGCCGTTTACACGGCGCATTATCTCGACGAGGTTCGTCCACGACATAATGTACCGCGGCGGCCACGATTCCCTGTCGTAACGCTATTAACGCGTCACCCTGTATCGAACGGAATGGATTCGTACGGACCTTTCGATAAGTGCTGTGTCCCGTGCTGTCTAGTGCAGCAACACCTACACCCGTTCCGCATTACTTATCAAGCCGCGGTCCCCGGTGTCTATCGAGAATAGAAGCGGGAACATGTGCAGGAAGCTGAAATGTCCGATGCACCTGACAGGTGCTCACGTATTCACGACCCCGACAGCCCTTCACTCTCGGCGCATCAATCTCTCCGCTAGTCGTCCAAAGATACGAGACCGTCGCGTCGGTCACCGCCGCGTACTACCTGGAAGATTAAAATTCCTCGACAAAAATGTCCACAACTTTGATTGTACACGCGTATTTCAATCACGGCTGGTGCACGATTAGGTCTTCAGTTCGCGTCGAGTACAAATTTTATAATAGTATCGAAAGTATTCAGCGGAAATTCCTTCGTCATCTTTCTAATCTTACTGATCGTCCCATGCACTACCTAGACTCTAGACCAAGACTATACTGCTATCATGATGAAATTTGGGATAACTACCCTGGATAACAGAAGAACGATCTCTGAATTAATTTTCCTTTCTAATTTATTAAGGGAGTACTATCGGTACGCCTTGAGTCAAGTGCGTGTTTAGTCGTTTTTGACTTCCGAGGTACTTTGATTTGGCAACGTCGCACGATTGATTAACTTGTGTTGTTCTCATCTACACGCTTGAAGTGGGAAGTGTTTATCATTTTGAATTGCGCGGTCTGCCTAACCTCTTTGCAACGTTGCTAAATCGTGTGTATAATGATCGAATGAGCATGGATAATTTTATTCATTTGCTTATATCAACTATAAAAATTGGTGAATCAATAATCTGATGCATCGATTATGTTTATGAAATATGAAGTATTCATTTCTCACAGTTTCATCACAAACTGAACAGCTATTGTCGTGAATTTCGTGATTGAAACTGTCGAAAATGTCATTTTCCATAAGACTATGTGTTCATAGTAAAAACGTAAAATTGTTAATAACTTTCTTCTGGGTTAGTCTAGCATTCCAAAAATTTGTGTACATCACAGTTTGAGATGGAAATATATTACTATACAAAATTTCAAAATTTTCTGAACACTACTTTAAGATCGATAGTACTCCCTTAAATCACAAAGTAGATTCTTCTGCTCTCGTTGAACAAACTAGACTCTATGTCCCCTCTCCTAACATCAGACCTAATAAAACCTTCTGTCCTGAGAGATTCACTTCTCGCTTTGGTCATTCCAGTGTGATTAACAGGGTTATTTCTAAAGCCAATAGATTCAGTCACTTGTTTGACATTTTTAATGATTCCAGCTATGTCATAAGAAGAAAGCTTCGTACATACTTCTTAATGCATAATTTATAAACTCCCTATTGCATGATACTTCTGTTATTCTCATAGCCGTTTTCTTATTTCTAATTATGTAAATCTTTAACTAATTTTTTTTTCTTTTCTTCTTTTTTTTTATCTGCTCTTTTATTGTCACTGCACTTGTAAAGGACCAATTGACCCGTGAAATAAATAAATAAATAAATAAGTAAATAATATTTAGGTATATCGAAGGGCGACGAGGGCGACGGGTACAGAATTTCCGCAAGGATTTTCGGATTTCGCTCGCTTTGAAGTTTCGGCCGCGCGATTGGTGGTCGCGTCCAGGTCGCCAACGGTAGACAATGATCCCTCCAGTCGAGATTTTGCAGCGTAACCGCGGAACTTTGTCCGTGGCCGGCCGGTCCCGGGAGACCACACGCGGACCGGAGACGCGCGACGAGTCCGCATGATCGTCGTTTCGCGATCATGATCGCGATCGAGTCGAACGGGGCAGCCGGTTGATGTGTCATTACGCCGCCGCTCTCGGGGAGGGCCCGGCGGAAAAAGTGCGAGAGCGGGAGAACGAAAGGGGCAGCGGGTCTCTCCGGTGAAAGAAGGCCTTGTGCCCCTCTTCCGTGAACGCTGTTCTCGCGGTCGCACACGCTGGGATTTCGAATCGACGGGACATACACACAGACGGCGGGCCCGCGGTTTCCGCTCGCGTCTTTGTCCCGCTGCTCGCCCGGTGATTTACGCGCCGCTGTCCGCGGTCATTTTAATAACAATTTCTGGCCTATTTGTTTATCGCGCGCAAATACGCGCAACCATACACCGCGGTTATTTATGGGCCGAACAATCGCGCGAGTGTGGTAACCGTGCGGTCGCCGGGCCTTTTGCCGACTTTCCTTGCGAAACCGCGTGAATTCAATGGGCGTTGCGAGCGGATCGTAACCGTTCGGGTGTTTCATAACGGGTCGATGATGAATTGTTTATTATTGCGCAACGGGTTAATTTATCCGGCGGCGCGAGAAACGCGATATCGATGGGCTCGGTAATAATTTTACGTCCGCCTGGATTGTTTTGCGACGGCCGGATCACGGAAACGAGTTCCCGTTCCGCGCGCCGAGGAGAAAGGAGAAAAAAAAGTTTCGGTTACGGTGAACGGTTGCGAAAATGCAGGTGCGAATCGAGTAATTTCACGCGTCGCAAACGTGTACCGAAATTTCTTGCGCCTCTCGCGCCTCGTTTATGGTAGAATCGATGCTTCTCGGAGAAGAAACGCGGCCGCGACGAAACGGGCAGAGGGCATAAGAAACGGGCGGGTTATATAAAATTTCGTTCGCGCGTTGCATGCATTAAAGCGCCGCGTCCGAGCGTACGCGACCGTCCGTTATATGACGCTGTCGCCTCAATTTGTTTGCGCGTAATGACGAGCTTATTAATCTTCATGATAAATCGAATTAAATATTTCAATAATAAGCGGGCATAACCGCGCAACAATTTCATGCTATCGATTATTTAGTAATTAGAGTCAGATTACAATTATTTGTAATCACCGGTAAATGATAAATTGCGCGACGCCAGTTGGCCGGGAATATCACTAATGGCGTACAAAAACGTAATTTAAATAATATCCTTATCATTTCCAATGCGATGCGCCCGCGCCTTATTGGATTTCAATCTTTTTATGTTCCCACTTTCGAGATACGACTCGGTAATAGTTCTGTCAAGATTATTCTGTTGCTGGTGAAAAGGATTAAGATGCATTTCGTAACGGATAAGGCTGCGTTCAGTTCCTGTGAAGAAAATTCCTATGAAATCCGCTATAAATTATGTTGACGGAGAGGATCGTAGGGAAATTCGACGTTAAGAAATTCTCCATAGAAAGCAGCCGAGGTGCTGATCCCGAAACTTATGGACGTTAGTATATCCCTCCGTCTAATTTACGCCACACGTAACCTTCTATGGGAAAGTGAACCAGCCCTTTGTCTCATTAAAACGTTATCGAGATAAAATTAAAATAAAGTTGATGCATCGGTTTTTCCTTAAATAAATCCGACTTCAAGACTATCGCATTCAGAATTCCAAACTCGAACTAAAATTTCGAAGAAAGCTCATGTTTACATATCCGGATTTCAATTTTCGAATAAACACGCCGTTCGAATTCAGAATTTCAAATTCACGTTTACGGAGTCCATTTACGTGTTCGCTGTCCCGTATATCGGCGTCACGCACAGAAACCAATCTTTCCGGCGTACGATAGCCTTTCCTAACGCATACGCAAACGGAGTAACCTCCCGCAGCGCGTAAAAGCCGGCATTGCGATTACGCGATCGCCGATTTCGCATAGAATCCCGTGGAACGTAAACGGGGTGACCATCTGCCGCCAACATTTACTTTGTGGAAATTCATCTACGCGATTTCATGGCATCGACGCGGACATCAAAGTAGGCAACGTTCATAACCGGGAGATTGAAAGGAGCCCGTCTACGGCGAAATCTCCAAGCTTTGTGAATCGTATTTTACTGGCTGTCCGGTAGAAATATCGAATTTTCACGCTAGTCACAGAGGCGGATTGGAACAGCGCACATTTTACTCGACACTTTTTCTTCGAATTATGGCAGAGCCTCTGTTGAATGAAGTAACTAGAGGAAAATCGTGTTCATATACTGTAATGTTCACATAACGGAGATTCCGGTATTTAGAAAATTTGCATCGCAAATGGGTAATTCTTTCAAGACAAAATATGCATTTTTGCTCAGGAATTTTTAACGGTGAAATTTTTATTACCAAGTATCCGTATCTTCAACGATTCAGGACACGATCATGCGAAATATAAATTTCATTTTTATGCCGCCGCGATATCGCGCTGGCCGTGCGACGTAAAACCCATCATACGCGTTCTTCGTTATTGCGTACGTATACGTAAGTGTCGTTAAACGGTGACCCGCAACGGGACTCCGGTTATCTCCGGATGGGATTAGTGTTAATTAAATGCGGTCACGCTAATGGAATCCAAATACGTGCTTGCAAAAAAATATCGCACAGAGGCCTAGCCGAATCGTTGGAATCACCGTCGCGATGAGAATACGTCGACGCATTACTCGAATTGGAACAATATACAGCTAGGACAGGTACGTGTAGAATGGAACGAGTTAACATAAAGGATGAGCGCTCGTGTCGCCGGTATAGGTTGAAAAACCGGCGGAAAAACGCAGCGAGGGAAAACAGACAAAGGGGTCAAACGAAAGAGGCGGCGACCATTGCCAGAAAATAAAGTGGTCCTATGACACGTGAGAAATCCTGGCAGGCAGCGGAATACAGTCGTGCCGCCTACGGCGGATGAAAGGGTTTTCGGTATGAAAGTTGGAAAGGGTGTCACGTCAACGAGTGTAAATCAGTTTACTCCTCAGGAAGAGACGAGATTGCAATTTGTGTGTCCCATATTCATGCGCCTCTTTTGGAAATTCGATTTGTTTTCTATGCATCGCGCGAAGATTTGTTCGACTGATAAAACGAAATAACACTTCCAAAAAAGTAAGGGGCAATGTAATTGTCTCGTCTTTTCTTATGGACAATTAGTAAAAATCCTATTGAAGAAATCCAATCGTAATGCAATTCCATAAAAGTAAGGGGCAATGTAACTGTCTCGTCTTTTCTTATGGACAATTAGTAAAAATCCTATTGAAGAAATTCCAATCGTAATGCAATTCAGAAAATCAGAAAAATAATTTACCAACTTATCGTGTCACACATCCGGAACGAGGTTGAAACGACATTCCGCTGACGTTTTTACACAATTAAACAATTATTCCGACGCGCGTGAAATCGCGATTTTGAAAAGTATTATCGTTAGTTCGGTACCGTTCATTTAGAGAGGGACCGATAACGAGTTAATATGCGTGGAGCAAACAATGCCGTGCGAAAATAGATTTACGACGATTACGGGGGACCGAACGTCGGTCCACTTGAAACGTGTATAATTGTTTCACGGTTGGATGCCGTTGCATAATATTGCGCATTGTAGCCGAGCGTGGAGCGGCGATGCCCGCTGAATACGCGCGCCGATTTTCCGCGTTGGAAAAACTACCAGACCCGCGCCGGTCTCTTCGGTTGTTTACGTGTCCCGAATGACAGCTGATAAACGTTCGATCGTAATTGGAATTCGGCTGTTTTATCGGTCCCGGTCTGTCACCTATTACGGAACAAATAAAACACCGTGTTTTCCAGAACCTTTTTCCGAAACTGGATTACGGCCCTCCGGGTTTATACCTGCGAAAACATGCTTCTGTAATTTGTATAAAAAAATATCAGCCGGTTGTTATTATGCTGCACGTTGCTAATTACTTATTTCGACTAATCATCTCATGTTCCGGATGGAACGGAGTTCGACACGTCCGTTTCGCGGATGCGACCCGACGAATGTCCAATTAATTGGCTCATCTGGTTAAATTAGTGAATCGTGAATCGTTTCGAATATAAAATGACTTGATCATTGATTGACAGCGAAATATTTCGGAGAATCCGATTGATACGGTCATGGTTTACAGAACACTGCGCGGAGCAAGCAGTAGAATTCGCGAGCAAGAATTCGCTTACGTTTATGCCCATTAAAAACACGAATTTGGTCAATTAAATCGCAAGACCCGTAGAGAACTGGTCGACGGATCCTATTTGTAAGGATTTACGCGATGAAGTAGCTTGTTAGCCTTAAAAACGAACGTTCATTGGAAATCGATGCCTATGCGCCGTTCGTCAGTACCTAGCAGGAAACGTTTCTATACGCGCAGTGCATTCTATCACCGTTCTTATTGCTTTTGATCGATATCAATAGAGTGTATCGGTAGGGTATAGCGCAGATTTCATAAAGACTTCTCGAGACTGAAAGGCATCCAACTCGGACGCGTTTCAATCGCTGTTTCCATATTCTTATGAATATTTAAACGTCGCACGAACAACCATCCTGAAATACCTTTTGCGCTCACGATTTTATTTCGCGAAACGATTTCAACGTCGCTTTGCGATGAGTAATATGTAGCTTAAATCGTTGCCAAATCTATCGAAGGGCAAATAATTAATTGTTATGAATGTATTCGCAAATTTTCCAACTTAACAAGTCAGATAATACGAATTTTTGTAAAAACAAATTAATTTTTATTTAATTTCTTCTTGTATGCAAAGGAGGCTGCGGAGCCAATTCGATCACGTTAAAACACTATAGAGTGCTCGTCTTGAGTCGGCTGATACACCACTTAAAACTGGCGGAACCATTATTCGCTTTATCGCCGGAACTTCGCGACGTTAGAACAAGTTTCTTAATCGCCGTTGGCGCATCTCCGTATCGACTGGCTGCAGCTTTAAACCCGTGAACTGCTGCAACCTGCACCGGTTGCAGCGGGCGCAGAGCGCACAGGCAGCACAGACAGGCTTATGCAGAGATTCAGGATCGATTGGCGGCGGGGTGGCATGGCGCGGCCTGGCCGCCAACTTCGAGTCAACTGAATTATGTTCCGTCTACGTCGATTTGCACGCCATCGCCGCATTAGCTATTGGCAACGGATCATAACTGCCTCCGGATAGCTCGCTCGCATGCTGCAAATCACTTCCGTTACACTTTCCTCGAAATTTATATTGCGCCCCGCGCCGCCGCCCTACGTATAAACACAACGTCTAGGACGACGACGACGACGACGACGACGACGTCGACCCTCGCGACGATGCGACGTAACGCCTCAGCTTCCTGGTTCAACGTCGGCCGGAGATAATGGCGTTAAATTGGGAGCCTGTCCAATCTCTTTCCTTCGACGTTAGGAAAAACCGTTTTCACCGCGGCGTCAACAAATTTACAGGCTCTCGGGTGCTCGACGAGCAGATATTAATAAACATGGGACCAGCAAATTTCTTGTCTTCAAGGTAAGGCTGATTTAAATTTTAGATGAGACATGTGCGAACAGTACCTACCTACGGATGGATGAATTATCATAGCTAATGTTTTTCCTCGCGTTAACGATCGCGTAATTATATGCCCTATGAGATTATAAAAATACTCTCACGGCGATTCGAGCAACGAATAATCGCGGGTCCCATTATTGCCGCCGACGAATCGTTTAATAACGACGGGTGATTATAATAATTCATAAGGGAAGATCGTTTAGATCGAGACGGGACGGTGTTGTGAAATACCGCCCTCGAAATCGACACGTGTTTCCGTGAATTAGCGCAATGGCCGGTCAATAAATCAGACGGGGAAAAATGTCGAAGTAATACACGATCGAGTCCCGACGTACGTTCCCACCTATGCCCGCTCGCTCAATAAAATAATAACGTTGACAGAACAAGCAGTTAAAATCTGCATACTATTTAAGGACGTCTACACGCGAGGCCTTTCTGCACGATGCTGCACTCGAGGTTTGCTCTCTCTCTCTCTCTCTCTCTTTCTCTCCCTCTCGCTCGGTTCTCCTTACCCGTTATTTGTTTCTCTTTCTCTGGTGCAGTTGCATCCTGGCTGCAACAACCATTCTTAACAGGGTTTGGTACAGCCGTTCATAATAACGCCGGCAATAAATCGCGCGCCATGGGAACGCGCAATGACGCTGTTCTAAATTATCTCCATTGACCACGAAATCTCATAAAGATTGACAGTGGCCGCCGACCACAGCCATTTATTGGAAGTGAAATTTGTCCGCTGGCCGACGTCGTCTCGCAGACTGTTTCGTCCAACGGCATTTCTCTGACTTTTATGCTTTGCAAAACGTCCGCGGATGGGGGTTGAAAAGGGACACGCGTGAAAGAAATAAAGGAACTACTTCGGAGCACGTGAGCGAAAAAAATTGAACGGGAAGGGCGAAGAAATGACGGTCCGTTGTGTTGGTAGTAGGTATACCGTTGGTTCTTGCAGATTCTATGCTATAGCGGACCACGTGAAAATATCGCGATGGTTTCCTGGAATCCGAGACATTCTCCCGTAAGAGAGTTCCAGCCAAGTTGAAATGGACACGTTTCAAAGGCAGCCTCGAAACATTTGTACATGTCAGAATAATCTTTTCGTTTTAAAAAGCAAATGAAAAAGTCATTATCCTAGGTATCGTAGAACCTTACGTTGTAGACTGACACATCATTGTGTCTTCTTGTAAAAGTAGTGGTTTCCATTATTTTGTTAACAAAGTGGTCGTTTCATTGCCAACGGTCGCTGTTTTATCGTTTGTTCGCGTACGTCCTATTTAGAAAGCCTGTTTAGTAAACCAAGGATTCGCGCTACGGGAAATATTATCACATGGAAAGTCAGAAAATTGTTCTACGTGAACCTCGGCTCCGATAGATTGGAATAATGTCTAAGCCAATTTCACCAGGGGAGACGCCACAAATTTGATTTTTATAGTCGCGTTTATAACTCAGTTAGGACATCCATCTACCCTTCCTGACTTTCTGTACTCTTCATCCTCAGGGACGCGGCGAGGGAAGACGCCGCGCTTCGCCGGAGGTCTCTGACCCCTGAGGAGTAAGAGGAGGAGGANGTACTCTTCATCCTCAGGGACGCGGCGAGGGAAGACGCCGCGCTTCGCCGAAGGTCTCTGACCCCTGAGGAGTAAGAGGAGGGGAAGAAAAAAAATATATAGAAAAGCAGGAAGAAACGTGGCCCTAAATTCGCTGAATCAGGTCGTCTTCATCTTCCATGGGAACCGGGCGCCTTGTATTAATTTAATTTTTATAGTCTCTGTCCCGTTCGTAAAATCTTCGACCGCTTACTCCACTTCGCGGACAGCGAGCTTACGTCGCAACTGCGAAACTTTTTAATCCCCGGTTTTAATAATTATCCTATAAATAATAAAAGCGAACTTTCCGCGCGAGAAGTATTCGCAAATTCACGTTTTAGTACCTACGAGCCCGACGACTGACGTTCACCGTTTCATCACGCGAAAACTTTGATTAATTCTTACATCGCGATAACGAGAGGACGGCGGAGTTAGGTGTATCCTCTAACGAGTCGAAGCGACGAACAAGGGATGGAAGCACAACGGCGCGTACCGTTCTCTAACCACCCTTATCCCCGAGTTCCGCCACTGTTAAGTTTTCTCGGATAGCGGAAAAATTGCATTCCCGGCTGGGAGGATCCCTTTAGCCTTGTACTCCTCGGCTAAACGAAGTTCACAAACAAACGAAAATTCGATTTCGACTCCCATACATCATACGCCTCTCTTCCAGCCCGTTCCGTCTTTCCTGTAGGTATCCGCGACCGCGGTTCCACGAAAGGAAATTCGCGACGTAGAGGGGCTCGCGAACCTCTCGGACAGGCACACAACGGATATCTAATTTTTCTGTTTCAAAAAGTTTCGTCGGACGCGGCCCGTTGCGCAGAAACGATCTGCGACGACATTCCACGAATTCCGCGCGGCGGCGGCCTCGAGAAAAGTCTACGGCAGACGAAGGGGGTGGCTCGATTGTTCCCGCGTTTCCGTCGACCGCCACGAATCGTTCAACCGGATTCCGACTGCGGCCTCCGCCTTTCAAAACGGTAATAACCCGTAAAAAGTTCCGCATGTATGGTTGCATAACTGCGTAAGTGAAAGTTCTCCGTAAAAACAGCTTAGAAATCTGTTTGGAATCTCTTCGGGTACGTCTTCCTTCATCATTAAATGTCCCCAGAGACGAAATTATTAATTATTTTGACTGCGAACTGATTCAAGATGAAATGAGTAATTAAAAATTGATATGTTACTGCGGTAATGGCTCATTTGAAAGGAAAGTGAACGTTATACTTCTTCACGTTTAAAAATATCTCCGGCCGTAAGAGAATAAAATTGTAAAATGAAGGCTCTTCTATCTAGACATTAGTTCGAAGGGAATGATGTGATTAAAAGTTGAATGGTAAGCGAGTAATTCTGACAAAAAAAAAGGCACATTCACTGGAACAATTAAAGCGTCTGAATGATACGTTAGCTGGCCGCTCGAGACTGACTGGTTTTCTCAAGCTCGCCCAATTTTCGACGTAACCGAGCGGACAAAAACGCACGTAATAATTTCTACCGGGCATCGCCGTACCGTTCCGGTTTCAAGGAATTCCACTTCTCCCGATAATCGGACCGGACAAAACCGACCACGATAATTCTACGGTTAATTGCTTGTACGTTAATTAAGCTTCGGTTCATATTTGGCGAAGTGGCATTACCGCGAATAACGCCGCAGCAGCGGCGTGGCGCACGGCTCGCTACGGACATACCGTGCCGGTTTCCAGTAGCCGGTTAGGATGTTCGTACTTTTGTTAATGCCCGCGAAAAGCGAGAATCGAGTGATACAAGGCATTCCCAAGATAGCATAATTGCCGGCGCGTACAGAATCTTGTAAGGTATGCGCCGTCGAGTCGAATGACAGTGCTCGATCACTGTCAGATCGACGTTGCACGCCGGTGGAATACCGGCGAGGCAAGAAGAGCCTCTTTAGCAAGGCCAGGAAAAAGAACCGGGTCTCTCTCTCCGCCGCCGTCCTGCGCCGCGCCGCGCCGCGAGACTAAGAGAGCGAAACCCGAGAGTCGACGTTCGAATCGATCATTGCTTACACGTTTTCCCATAGCTAATTATGCGAGTAGTACTACTAATAATAAGCAACGCCGATGCTGCGCCCCATTAATCCTTGTCACGAGCTATCTCTCATCAGCTTGCGAATACTTCGTTATTTGTGTGTTACGCAACTGTTCCGTCCTACCCTCTTTCTCCCGTCTTATCGGTCCTCTCTGTCCCCGTTGCGAAACAAGGCGCCGGAAAATTGTGCTTTTGATAAAACGTACGGATGAACGCACGCAGGCTCGATTGTGATCTGATCTTACGCGCTGACGCGAACAGATCGTAATCCAAGCGAAGATACACACGTAATTTCAATAAATGTGACTGCCCGAGTCGAAAATTTAACTATAATTTGAATCTTCTAAATCTAAATGTACCTCAGTTTAGGTCTATTAGATCTAAACAGTAGAACTAGTAGAGTTATCTTAGAACTTAATATTTGATATAACTCTAATCAAAACCTATAAGTTCCTAAAAAAATCTCAAATTATATTTTAGGCCTTAAGAACCTTCAGTGTGTCAACGAAAGCAGTTATGATGTATTTTACAGTTATAATGACCTCATTGAATTGGACCATATGATTTTCTTAAAGAAATTTATTTAGCAACGTTTCGACCATAGGTTGTTGGCCCTTCTCAAGCTCTATTGGTTATAAGTCACATTTGAAACTATTTTCTATTTAAGTATGAATTAAAAGTATGACAAATAGAAAATAGTTTCAAATGTGACTTATAACCGTAAGTAGCGACTTTGATATAATTAAGATATTAATATGTTAGATAACGCTGTAACACTCGGTATTTTGTATAACTTGTAGAATAGAGCTTGAGAAGGGCCAACAACCTATGGTCGAAACGTTGCTAAATAAATTTCTTTAAGAAAATCATATGGTCCAATTCAATGAGGTCATTATAACTGTAAAATATTTTTATAAAATTGGACAAAAATTAAAAATTTTAAAAATTTTAGTTATGATGTAGTTCTCCAAGTAAGAGATTGAAACCTAAAGACCTATTTAAGGATATATAAAATTTTCTTAGGATCCCCTGAAATACTTATTGTGTTATATAAAATTATTTTAAAAACTATGCGCATTTGAATCTGATATGCATCTGAAATGAATTATTCTGTTTATTCTTATACTTCCTATTACAAATTTTAAAAAAGGCTTTAGAACAATCTAATTTATATAATAGAATTTTTTTATACAGCAACAAAGCGAAAATTTGTGTTATTTGTTTAGAAAAATTGTTAAAGAAAAATAATAATAATTTCGCCATAAATTGGGTGAACGTAAAAGAGATTCTTGATCTACAATACGAGCCAAAAAAACGTAGGTATCATGGGGTCCTCTCAGTGCACATGTCCTCGAGTGTTGCCAGCCAATGGACTTTTGAGGACAAATGTTAGGTTTCATAAATACTAGCATAAACCTACAGGATCTTTTCCTAGACTCTTGAAGTAGGACTTAAGAGATTAAATTATATTTGACAAACCCTATTTTAGATCTATATCCTTTATAAGCGGACATATAACGACTAGATACAGGTTCAAATTAGAGTTAAATTCACTCTTATATTCCTATGCTCAAGACATGATTTCGACCTCCATATTCTTCTGTAGGATAAATAGGTTCAAAACCATAATTATTTTTTCGACTCGGGTGAGCTGCCCAATTGTTATTTTCCTGAATCTTTCGCTGAAGAAAATATTTAATTATACATATGGGATAATTTCAGTAAACAATGACGAATACCTCTGTCGACCGTGGTTACGGGAAACCAGCAGAAGGGGCAAATCGCAACAAGTACGTCGTGCTCTGGCCTCGAATATAAACGATCGACGGGGCTGAGAGTGCAGCGCGCACTTTTAGCCCGCGGTAATGCAGCTCGTGCACCGAACGCGAGGGAGTGCGATAACGCACGTCGAAAATTGATAATATTTCACGGCGCGAGAGGCCAGGGACTCCCTTTTATAATTGGTCGCCATTTGCATGCGGTCTTTACACTTATTGAGGTTTAGTCGCGAACCGGTCGCTCCTCCTGTCCGTTTTTATCATTTATACTGGCTACACAACCGGCTCGTAGCACGCGATCCCGAGACCCCTTTACCTCCTGCCTCGCGCTCTTTCGGCCCCTTCCCCCTTCTAGCCTCACACCATTTCCTCACCTCCCCTAATCCTCTTCCTCTCGTCGACCGCTCCCAGAACCTGACATTCAGCAACCGCGTGTGACGTTCCAGTCCATCTACGCCCTCCTTCTCCATCCCAAATTCAAACAATTTGCAACCTGTTACCGCGACATTTTTCTATTAATATTTGCACCAATTAAGGATAATTAATCGGTCTCTTTCTCTCGACTGGGGACACGCTTCCTTTTTTATGGCTCGAGGGAACGCCATTCATGTTTACTGATCGTTATGCGACTCTAATTTGTAATCTATATATGCTTTGATACATTATTATTATTATTATTATTATTATTATTATTACTGTTATTATTATTATCGTTAAATTACTAATTGATGTATATGCAAACCATTGGTTGGTGTCGATTAATCAATTAAAGAAAATGTACATAATACATGTAGAGGTCAGAGCTGATGAATTTCCATCGCAGTGGAAAGACTCGTGTCTCTTCCGGCCTGATGCACCGCGCTGTATCCATCATCGGGGACGAGTAATGTATTAATTATCGCGTAACGCGTCGTAAGTATAAAGTAATGACTGCACAGCACGACCGTGGAAATATTGCTTTTAATGACGAGGAAGGATGCAAAAGGACCGAGGGGTAGGATGATAAGAGCCCAGGCGTAGCGAGCACGTCAAACTGCGATCACTAATAGTACACCTCCGGTTCGAGATAATTATCGGACCGGTCGCGGGGCAACTTCTGGGTCCCTCTGATCTCTGCACACGCGTACCTACGAGTGCCTGGTTTCTTCGAATAGTGAACGAAGAATGAAGTGAATGTCGTGCGAGGAGATAGGGCGTCCACCGGAAACGGTGGTGGGAAACAAATTAATATTGCCAGAAGAACGGGAAGCCGGGTATTCGATGCGACACACGCAGAACTGGAATACCTTGGGAAGGATGGCGTCGGACGGTTTTTAGATTCGCGTTGCTTCTCCTCATTAAACTTAAGTCGGGCCATTATATCTTTCTTGCGTTGCCGGCGGAACGAATACGAGAAAAGAGTGGAAACTAATAAGGCATGCAGACGCACGCACACCCACAGAGACGCGGGCGAGAAGGGATGTTCGATATATAAAGCGTACCACCGTCAGTGACTCGTTTCTGCAGTGGAGAAGCGAGAAAATTGTCGTTTCCGCCGGCAAAACGTCCAGACAAAACGCAATCGTCCGTATCGAGGGATGAAGAGAAGGAGGACGGAACGAAATAAGAGGGAGAGAGAGGGCGCGAGAGTTATGCGTTTGTAACTAGCTCTTGGCGGCTTTATAGTCGCCTCTGGCATTGCAAGATGCAGGTATTCGCGGAGAGATTTAGATGTTTTCCTCGATATGAAAATGAACGAAGCCAAGGGAAATCGAGGTAGCGCTGCCAAGGATCCTAGGGAATTTCAATCATTTTTCAAATAACAGATTAAACTGATTAAAGTGAACTGTAAAAGCTGTAACACATTCATGACTTGTACACTATATCACTCAGATATACAATTAAGATGCTACTCGCAATTCTGGTGGGTATGGACATCATTTCATCTCGTATCACCGTCATAATGAGAGCGTAGAGTCACCCCTGCAACGTCCAAACGATTTCACGATGTAGTTGAATCAAGTGTGCGCATTTCTATCACCACCAAAGAATTATCGTCGTACGAGATTTAATCGACGCGGCACAACCGCTGCCGTCACTGTTTGCATACACGGTTCTTTCCACGTTTTTAAAGCAGCGCTTACGCTCGAGCTGCACTGTTCTTAATTCAGTTAACCAAGTCGGAACGAGGAGCCCGATATTAAGACTCTTTATCACTAAGGACCATTTCGGTTGTGTACCAAGCGGAGGAAATTTTCAGGTCGCCGTCTCGACGAAGAAATTTTTCATTCCGAACTCCAACCTCGAGGACGCGGCCCTAAGCACCGAGCCAGTTTTTAAATCCCACTGATTGTGAAATCGTACATTTCTGCCTCCTTTGTACCGCTGCCTCTTAGTTAGTTACTGAATTTCATTTCGCGCTTTAATTTTCGTGTTAGCGAGCTTTTCAAATCCCACCGGGTTCTTGATATCGTGCAAGCAAATCGTTACAAACGATTCCGAGTGTTCCCTTCGTTCCTTGTACTCTCGAATGAAATTCCATTCTAAGATCTAACAAACAGAAAAAAGCGTTTGTATTCTGTTAACATTGTTTTAATTTCCATCGTTAAGTTCAACGTCGTTATCGACTTTATTTGGACACTGCATAATTTAGTAAGACGTGACACGTGTTCAATGTTGTTCGTAAATACTCCGATCGGGAGCCAATTCGATGGGAAACTTACACATGTTTCTGTTTCGAATATCTTCAACGAAATGCCGCCCTTCGCGAAGTAGATTTCCTTGTTAATTCCGATGACGGCGTATCTGCAACATCTACTTCGCCCCTCGTCGTAAAGATGGGACACTTCCGGCGAGGCAGGAATCGTGCGAATTGAATTTTGATAACAAACGATCGTTTGCGAAAGATAATACGCGAATATTGTTCCGCTTCCATTCATTCTGTCGATTCTTCGACAGGCTTTCATCGATCCTGACCGTCTACCGAACGCGTGCCTCGACATTGAAACGAAGAAGAATAGTTTTCTCGCGCGCCGCTATTCGGCGATTAAATACGCCATTAAATCATTTCCACTCGATTAGGGAACGCGGGAAATTCATTTAGCGACAAGAATGTGCAATTTATGTGATAACGAGCGATTAATACCAGTCCATTCAAATTCCTTTTTGACGTCCTTCCCACTTTCCGCTCGACGAGCACAATCGGGACTGAATTTCGGATAATACCACATCACACGTGTTAAAGATTAATATTTTTGTACCTCGATTTCCCTTCCCATTATGGAGCAAAAATTTGACTAATAATGATTATGTAAAATGGACATGTAAAATAAGATACCAAAGTTTGACTGACTCGATTATGCCTGTTGCGGAAAAAGCAATGAACTTCTTCGGAAAAATAAATATCGAGATCGAAAACACAAATGCTTGTGATGCGTAACATTCGCCTAGTTAAGATCGCTTCCGAAAGGCGACAATATATTCTTAAACGTCGAACATGACAATTTATCATACAATCTGCAATTAAGAATGCCGCGAAGATTCTTAGCGTCTCAGTAGATCTCGGGGTTCACAGGTCTGGTCACTGGGTGGGCTGACGCACGTCCTTGCCTCGGTGCCTCGCCGTCAGGCACAAATTCAGACCCGAATCGGATTTGCATAACGTTCGATCGGTGCAAAGAATGCACGAGTGGCACGCGCGCGGGAGGGCATGCGGTTCGTGCCGACACTGGCCGTGCGCGCGGGTTTTGCAAGGACACAGAGGAACGGCCGATCGTGTCGCGTCGGACCGGAACAAGGCACACGATAAAAGGACGAGCAATGGATGGAGAGCCGATGGGGACGAAGAAAGTACCGGTGGTGTAGATAGAAGGAGAACGAAGTCAGAGGACGCTCGACAAAGGCGCGCAACCTATAGCGCTAGTTTCAATTGTACATGAATAAATTCAATCCTATCACGGTCATGCTAATTTCATACAACAAGGTTCTAGTACCTGCGGAAACCTGTATGCTGGAATAACCATCCGTCCGGCAAACATAACACATATCCGTCTATCCGTCCGAATGAGCTTCACGCACGTCCCAATTAATTTCTGAGAAACAACTATAAAAATTATTAATTCCTGTATTTCCTATTCAAATACTTTGAGAAAAGTTGAACTCCGAAAGAATAAGAATAGACGCGTGTGTATGTATGTGAACTGTCGATGCCAAAGGGAATCATTTGGTGGTTCAAGAAACGTATGGTTACATCCTTGCAAGGTATTGATGCGAATTTTGCAACCGGTCGCGTGGCTGGATTTATTGGCAGTAATCAGGTAATGCAGTTAACGTATGAACCATACAGATAATTAGAATTGCAATTACACGTGATAGCATTGACAGTGGTAGGTAATTGTACAGCGGAACGTACATTAATTGACCCCATCCCGTGATGCGATTTTATAAGGTAGATCATAAAGCATTATAAACGGTCGTATAATGCATGTGCAGTGTATAATAAAAGAGCGTTAATAATAATAAATAAATAACGGCTATTGTGTTACAATCATTTTCAGCGAGGACGACAGCCTAGAATCAGCTTTTGAATTAATGCACATTTATTTTTGTATATTTTGCCACGAGTAATAATAAATATTCAAGTGCTATTAAGAGAATTGGTCAGGATGATCTTCTTTTATGGAACCACTTTTTTAAACAAATACTGGACGTATTTTCGAATAATTTCGCAATCAAATACGAACAATGGGCCCTTCATACGTAAAGAATTGCTCGTACTCGTGCATTAATGACGCCTGGAGCCGTGTCATTAAAAATAGAATAAATGATCATTTCGCGATGTAGATTCCACTCATTCAGTTTACATTAACCCAGCAGCAGATTTGCAACCGCAGCAAAAAGCATTGCATAGTTATTTTATTTATGTAAATAAATTCTGATTTTTGTACGTATCACGTACGTGCTGAAATCAATAACCCTAATTGAAATATTCAATACCTTAATGGACGTCGGTCGTTTATACCGTAAATGCAATAAAAAAGGATTAAATAAATTCCTGACGTACACTGAAATTGTTAAATTACACATCGAACAAATTGACGTTCATTATAAAAGAGAAGAAAACGCGAGAAAACATATTTTTAAATCAACACTAAATTGCATGAATGATAAAACTTGATTACGGTTATTTCTCGATTGCTCGCTTGTATGGAGCAATCAATTAATCGAACAATTTCGACCGAAATCTTATTTAACTAACGCATTTTATTGACATATCGACGATCCATAAGATATGAGCCGATGTACAATATTAATTGGATGCAAATCTAATATAATGACATTCTCTTAATTATGCAACAGATATTTAGTATGCTCGTATCTTTCAATGTCCTTACCCGTGGCTATCTACAAACATTTCACCGCAGAAATATTCGGAAATAAATCATATTGAAAACGGTGATTCAATTTCCAGTGCCCGTGGCTCGACGATTTCGATAAATTAATTAACTAATCTTGTTAAATTGCATTCTCTTCGTATTTCAAATATTGACGGCTTCACCATTTGTGTATATGAAAACAAATTAAATTCTACGTAAATGGAAGTACTCGCATCGTTTGCTCGGATTTCCTACAAAAATTGCGAGATGAATCCCTTTTCAGCGGTTCAGTACCATATGTATACCTACTGTTCGTTCCAACTTTGAAGTAAAGTAAATGAAAATCGCGACATACGTTCGCTTATCCATAAAAAGAGATCCACGGAAATTAATCAGTACGTGGCATCTTTTTTAATAATCCTTTTCTACAGCATGGAAAAGCTTAATCAGCGNCGTACACTGAAATTGTTAAATTACACATCGAACAAATTGACGTTCATTATAAAAGAGAAGAAAACGCGAGAAAACATATTTTTAAATCAACACTAAATTGCATGAATGATAAAACTTGATTACGGTTATTTCTCGATTGCTCGCTTGTATGGAGCAATCAATTAATCGAACAATTTCGACCGAAATCTTATTTAACTAACGCCTTTTATTGACATATCGACGATCCATAAGATATGAGCAGATGTACAATATTAATTAGATGCAAATCTAATATAATGACATTCTCTTAATTACGCAACAGATATTTAGTATGGTCGTATCTTTCAATGTCCTTACCCGTGGCTATCTACAAACATTTCACCGCAGAAATATTCGGAAATAAATCATATTAAAAACGGTGATTCAATTTCCAGTGCCCGTGGCTCGACGATTTCGATAAATTAATTAACTAATCTTGTTAAATTGCATTCTCTTCGTATTTCAAATATTGACGGCGTCACCATTTGTGTATATGAAAACAAATTAAATTCTACGCAAATGGAAGTACTCGCATCGTTTGCTCGGATTTCCTACAAAAATTGCGAGATGAATCCCTTTTCAGCGATTCAGTACCATATGTATACCTACTGTTCGTTCCAACTTTGAAGTAAAGTAAATGAAAATCGCGACATACGTTCGTTTATCCATAAAAAGAGATCCACGGAAATTAATCAGTACGTGGCATCTTTTTTAATAATCCTTTTCTACAGCATGGAAAAGCTTAATGGGATATAAATATAATAGCTTTACGTGTATTTACGCGAGCAGAGATAGAAGTGGAACTGTCGATCAGCTCGGCAATATGTGTATTATATCTGCAGGTATACGTATTTGTTGGAAACGGTAGACTCGGAGCTCGGAGACGGGGCCAAATGGAAAGTGTAAGTAGCAGAGGGGAAAGCGCGCGGTCTATTGTTCCACCCTCTTTCCACGCCGCGTTTCAGGAACGTTCGCGGCAAGTGCATTTTGTTGTGTGCTCAGAAATCTGTTATTCAATTTGAAATGGCTTTATCGCGAGTCTGAAACCAACCCCAGATCTCGCATTGATGCCAAACTACATGGACTATGAAATCTCTTCTCAACAGGCGCACACGCGTGGCTCTGCATACGGCTACGGTACGCACGGAGGTTGGCTTCTCCACGTTCACGCGTACACCAACACCAAACAGTAGAATCGAGAGCGCGGAAGTTCCTGCCCGATACTCTATATTCGTATCTACTCGGTTGAGCGAGTGGGCGAGTAGAAACGAAACCGATCACGATTTCAAACGGTTACATTTAGATATGCAATAGTACGATACGCTACAGTAATTAACATATTCGCTGTGTAAAGGACAATTTTCGAGCAAACGTTAGAAACCCTATAACTCTTCAATAATTTCTCCAATTTCTAATCACGATTAATATCCGTCGTTTACCTAATGGAAAACTCACACATACGTTACTACACGTAAGTAACATACATACATACGTAACTACACATACGAGCTTTTGAAAAGCTCGGGAGGAAAATCAAATAATTAAAAATCAATAATTGTTATTGACATTCCTTTGTAACCGTTGTACAATAGTATTCAATCTCGAAGCAATAATAACATTTCGTCCCCGTTCAATTGGATGTTCTCACGTAACCAAGAAATTAATAAATAGAACAAAAGGCTATTGTTAAAGTATAAAATCAATTCTATCGATCGGTTTGAAGGCAACCGGTCACAGATTATAACGAGGTGCCACGGAACGGAGATCACGTTGAATAATAGTAGTTTTGCCATTAAAATGAGGTTTAAATTCGAGATCTTAGATCAGCGTCTACCAATTAGAGCCAAGCACAAGGTCAAGAGAACGCGACGCGACGAGATGCCGCGCTGTAAATTCCGCGTTTACTGTCCGTGCTTATACCGCTCAAGTATGGTAATACGATGAGAAGGAAAACGAGTCTGGTCTTCCTACGGTGTACCTGCTGTTCTTCAGTTAAATTGACCTACCTGAGAGTGAGGCGCTTAATGTAATCGTCGCGTCACCGCACCGGCTACCGTTTCTCTTATTCTTTTCTCTAGCCATCTCACTTCTTTATATTATTTTTATCGAGGAATCTCGTAGACAGTATTTATATTGAAAGTCGAAAGAAATATAGCAAAGTGCTTCCATGATTCATTAGCAAAACAGTCATATCCATATCAAAGGGAAGGGAACGTGTCCAGTAGAAATTCTTCTCGAAGTACAGTAGTCTCCAGATATACAGCCACAAATCCTTCCCACCAATTCACACTTAGTAGAATATGATCTGACAAAAGAAATATAACATATTGATCTATTATTGTTCCTCTATTGTCATCTCGTTCACACAGTCTATTGTATACTTTTACCCACACTGTGCGTACAAATAACAAGTAATTTTAAGTCCACCTGTTCGGACATACTATAGACAAAGTCGATCCCGATCATTGGCCATATGTCCGGAGACTCTCGAAAATCCATATCTACCAAAAGATGCAATATACAATTCAGTGAAAACCAAGAGATTGAAATTCGAAATTTCCTATACAAAATCCGAACTCGGGTTCATTCGAAAATTTAATATTGAAAATATTAGGTGGCCGCGTGGCGAATGAAAGGGAAGAGGGTATCGAAACGAGAAGGAAATCGTGCAGTACAACACGAATATAAGTGTACATACAAAAGGTACTCACACGGGATCACGTAGGTAGAGGTAAGCACAGTCGAGATTCAGGCTCCAAAGCAGAGGTGGATTCTCTGGTCTCAGGTTCGCAGGTATATACATGCACGTAGGTATACGCGCACTCGATTGGCGTCGACCGGCGTCCCGGGAGGGGCGCGACGCCAGCCAAGAACGAACGTTGATACTAAACCGCGGGCCGAGCTGCTCCGAACGACAGTTCAACGAGCGTGTGTTCCGAGGCCGGATCACGGTGGTCCATGCGATCGTTTCGCGTGCGCTAATTCCGACGATCACTCCCATCAGGCCGCGTGTTTAAAATATCGGTTCACAACTAACCTGTCAACCAGTGACAGCGAGGTTCGTTGGTCGATCTCGCCTCGCGTTACGCTGCATCGATATCGATTCGATTATCACCAGTTCGAGATCACTCGCAACGAGGATTATCCACTTCGAGAATTGATATTTACTGCGATCCGATGGTTTGCAATTGGATAAGTGTGACGCGATACGGTGGACCAAGATCGGAATCGGTGATATCGCGGAAATTTCACCTGAGATACCGTCGACCCAGTCGATTCGCGTGTATATATGACTAGATCCAGTGTCCACGTGAATCCCTCCGATTGATCGCGACGCGAGTTCTACCGCGTGGATAGTATATTCTGTTGGTTAAGGTCGTCGATCGGAATCCTGTCATTGAATCGATCGGAGCGTGATTAGTAACTAATTTTCGACGACTTGGGGTTTGTGACACGGATAACATCGAGTGCCCGCGGAGATACATATACGTCATCCTTCTTCCCCTCTGCGTACGTGTACGTGTGTGTAGCCCGCGTGCATGTGTGTGTGTTTACATTGAATCAGTGCTCGTTGGCAACATCATGATCCGTCGACGCGAGTGCGATCGAGTACTATTGAGTGCTACCGAGGGTGTTTCTAGTGCTAGCTTCGGGGTTACCGTCTGCGTGTGGGTTTCGAGATGCATCCTGCGGTGCATCGGCCACAAGTAACTGCAATTGGAGGCCCGTGGAGTGCGCCCGTACATACACCGGTAACTTGGCCACGAGCGAGCGTGCGAGCGTAGCAGCGCGCCGACTAACCGCCGGAGTAATTAATTCGACGTATGTGTGCGGACAGACGAACCAGCCCTTCGTTCCTCCGTGCAGCAGAGTCAATCACCGACGTCGATTCAGTATCTGCTGGTGCCACGTCGTTTGATTACGACCCACGAAAGATTAGAGTCTTGATTGGAATTCACCTGTCACGCCGGGACAACGACAATCGGTAGTTAAAGGGACGACGAAAAACGGCCGCGAGAAATCGAACGAAATCGAGATCGCCGATAGGCTGACTCGCGCGTGAGAACGATCGATCATTAAATATGTTATAAAGTGTACGTGGATGCACGCGTACGTGTAAATACACGTGTGTACATAAACGGAGAGTGATGTATGCGAGCACCGACTGTTCCGTTTTCATCACGCGTGGCTAATCAGATCTGATCTTAACGTTCGTTAACTGGCTCCGGAATGTCAAGGTTACCTGATTAGCGGATAACTCTATCGTGGGCCTTGATTACCATAAAATTAATTAAGACCAGAGGAAACAAGTTTTGCCGGATATTGACTGAAGTCTTCGGTATCCACGTCGTTGCCATACGATATACCGACATTGTGCGATTCGTATTTCTACAGTGATCAATTTTCTCGGTCGCGTTTTGACCAACACCGCTTATCGGTCACGTGACCGACATACCGCGGGGATCACTTTGTTTTGTTTACGTAGCGTGCAAAGTCGTTCAGCCCGTAGAAGAATATTTCGCGTCCGCATCGAACTCCTGTTAAATACAGCTTATCATCTCGATGCCACGTGACTTCGCCAAGAAAGGACGATCTCGCTTTTTGCTTAATTAGTTGGAAGCAATCATCCATAGTCGACCATACTTAACAGTCGGCGTACGTGTACGGTAAACGAAGTAAATGAACGACGCCGATTACTCGAATAGATAATTAATCAGGATCGAGAGTAGAGGAAGAGGAGACATTCGTTCTGCATGACCAATCATCGGCCCGATGTCCTGATCGGCTCGCATACACACATACGTACGCTCGGCTCGAATCTGAACGTCTTAATTAATAATCACGCGAACCCATTGAAATTCGTGTGCCGTTTCGCATATTAAGGAGGGCAATTAAAGGGGAAAAAGATAAACGAAGAAGGAAACCGGACCGTGGCAACAGCGAGCGCAGGAGTACTCGACTGACCTCGTCTACTTTTTAACTCATTTCGCGAACAGTGAAAAAGAGTTCTCACGCCGCACGCGAGAAGGACCTCAGGCACGCATGCATGCACGCACTCACGCCACCCCTCCGAAGGAAGAACTTAAGAAGCAAAGAAACTCCGTGTCTCCGGGGATCTTGATTTTTTTCATGCTTTTTCCTTTGTGAGGAGGAGATCCTGCCCGTTTTGCTGTGCATCCTGTGGAATTGCTGTTCGCCGATCGAAGGTGAGTCCTTTATCAATTCTCTTTTAATCATGCTCATTTCCAACCGCTTATATTTCGAAGACACTACAATGTTGGTCTTTGGAATTTAAAACGAAGACGACTACTAATTTGTTTATACAAATATTTTGAAAGTATTTTCTCCTCGAGGAGGAGTGATGTGAAGAAAATTAATTTCGGATATTACCGCGCTCTGCCGAGCGTCCTTGAATGATTATGCAAAAAGGAACTGAATTGTCGATTTGCTCGTTAAAGGTGGTTAGAAATTGACACTGCAATTAATAGTATTAAATGTCGTTTCTTTTACAGATAAGGTTTTTGTACATAGTGTAAGATAATGCGCGTAAACAATAAGAGCAACTGTTTCACAGAGAAACTCTTTTAATCCACAGTGTTAACTGACACGACGTAATAAAACAATCTTATATATATATTATATATATATATATATCTTATATATACATCCTACTGCAAATTGAACAGTGACGCCTAAGTCAATGTCCGCAGTTAAGATAGTTAAGTCTCTGTTTGTGTATTTCTGTACACGCCGGGATATTTGAGTATTCGTTTTTTATAAACAAGACCTGACGAACGTGTATACTGTACTTGACCTTACTCGCGAGTCACAGTCAGTTCTCTGTTTCGATGTTTTCGTTGATGGATTGCGTTAGCACAACTAATTTCTGTAACTGTCAACTGGTCCGAGCATGCGACCCGTGCTCGAGAGGTACTACGTGCATCTTTGAACACGTGGAACAAGGAAAAATAGTCGCAGCTAAAAATGAAGACCGTACGGGACATATTTTTCCACGTCCCGGGGTGATACTGGCGCGCTGTGACACCAGTTAGATAAATTTGCGATGGTTATCGCTTTTTTCATTTCCGCAGTCATCGCAGACGGCAAATACTCGAATTGCAAATTTAGAAACAGTCGATTTCTATAAATAGATTTAGCATACGCAGTATCGATAAAATAAAAACGATCTTTGTCACTTTTATTCGCTTTCAAGGGAATTAAAAATTTTTGTTCAATAAACACATTCGTTTAGTCCCGCGCTCGCTACGCGGTCTGTAAGCCAATCTCTAATTCAATCAAGTGATGATTTCGTGTACATCATCGTTCTCTGTTTTTTGACAAATATTATTTTTATCGCGAGATACCTCAATTATTAAAAACGTAAACGGAAGCGAAATATATTCGCGTCCTAGAGGTATTCCAGATTCTGGATAGGTTCGGTTGACGCAGTTGTTGCGACGGGACGGACAGAGAGGAAAAATTTTCATTCGATATGAATGCATAAAAGAGTAGAGTAGAGGAAGGTATGCATAGCGTGTCTAGCCAGCGAAACGCTCGAGTTTTCGGGCGGCTATGTATTACGGTATAGGCGTATATCGTCGTCGTTGACGAAGAGCTGCAATAGCTTTTGTACCTGTATAAGAGGCACCGTCTCCGCCTCGCGCTGCACCGTGCCCGTGAAAGACGTGTGTTCGTGTCTGTCGCCGGCAAATCCTTGAAATCGAATTTTCCGAGACGAGGGTCCTCTCGGGGATGGAAAAGGAAGAGCGAACGGCGCGGGCCGGGGAAGACGGAGAAAGAGTGCCGGACCGGCGAGCGCTAGAAAATTCGTACGTCAGTTCGTACGGGACGAAGAGGAAAAGTACTTACTTGCTCCGCGCACTGTGCCGAGGGCGAACGTGCCGATTTCGTGTGTCGGCGTTTCCGTGCAATTTAGTCGCATACGATTTATGAAATTGCGAGTGTAGCGTGTGAAAGACGGGACACGGTGGTGGGGGAGGGTGCACGGTAGAAGAGCACGTATTATTGTTGAAATTTCTTGGCACTCGAGAATGCTACGTCGGTGGTCTGTCGCCCGGATTGAGCTTAATAAGCGAAATGAAATGCCTTAAACATGTATATACGTATGTATACGTATTGTGAGCGCTCTCGGAGAATTCCGATCGATGGACTCGATAAACAAATTATTCAGAGTTTTGTTAATTATAGTTTATGAACATGCGAAAGAATGCTTCGCGTTATCATAATTCTGGAAGAATGCGGACCGCAAAGTACAACAATTAATGCGCTCCAGGAGCGCCATACTATACGTGCAAAATGTATTTAGGTATATCCTGTCCCACGTTTATCCGGGAAAACAAGTTATTCGCGGCTCGCGCAAAAATGGAAAATTCCGCGTTGCGCGAGGATACATCGGCGATTGTTGGTTAAATCGAGCATTGTCTCTGGCCGAAGCCGCAAAATATAATACGTTCCCGCGAAGCACTGCGCGTGCAAACACCGAGAGTCGACACGTCCATTAGAGACGAGGGACGTTTAACAGAAATTGTGTGACGTTGCGCATGGGCATTGTATACGGCGGACAAGCGTAGGTATGCCCAAATAAATAGACCGTGTTACATAAAGAGCCCTTGTTTAAATTATATCCAGGAAGGTATTGCGCTTGTTCCATCCCGCGCGAGGGAGACAAAATTGCGCCATTTTCCGGAACAAATGGTTCCTACATACGGAAGCAATACGCCGACCGTACGAAATTATAACGGATATATCACAACTTTCACCCGGGCTCGAGCCAGCTAGATATCTACATATAATGCGTCCGTGTACGTACACCTTGGTCTTTTGCCGCGGACGAATGATTCATGCGAGCGGCACGAACGTAGGAGGAAAATTATCGAACGTGCCTTTCCACGATTCCGCGGTGGCTCGAGAAATATCGTGAATGTCAATCAAGTCGCATGGTAGCCGGAAACTGATCGATTTCAATATTTTTCCAACAATAACCGTTTGATTTGAAAAGGGTTACGTGAATAGCTAGAGGTGATCGTATAAAACATTTTTAGTTCATTCATTGTCCCAATCGCCAATCTATGTCAATTAACTGGTTTCACAAAAATTAGTTTCGCAATGAAGATGGATTGAAATAATTTTGGTCTCAGCTTACTTCTGGCGATCCATTCAAAACACGTTTCAAAATCTTCTCCAGTAGATATTTTTTTTATGCACGGAAATTAGTGCGAAATCGTAGATCGACGAAGATAAATTGTATTCAATTTTTTATATACCGGATTGTTACTAATTTTCGTGCGGAACGAAACGGAGATGATGGAAAAATTCGCGCTTCTGTTTCACGCGAGCGGTGGCCAGGGTTAATGGCCAGTTATGGCTAATAACGCTCGCGTGAAAAGGGAGCCATCAATTAAGGAGCAAACGTGATACAGGGGATCTTAAAAGCCGGAGCGGGCCAACAATGCAACACTATGACCTACCGGTGTTAAACGCGGATCCGCGTCGGCGGCCAAAGTGGCCGTACTTTTTAAGAACGGTACGCCTATTCGAAACGTAGGCACAAACTGGTTTCGGGACACGGCTCCTCCCCGGTGCTTGTCTCATTCTCCTTTCTCACACTCTCGCGGGTCTCGTAGNGCGGATCCGCGTCGGCGGCCAAAGTGGCCGTACTTTTTAAGAACGGTACGCCTATTCGAAACGTAGGCACAAACTGGTTTCGGGACACGGCTCCCCCCCGGTGCTTGTCTCATTCTCCTTTCTCACACTCTCGCGGGTCTCGTAGTAGGAGGGAAGAGAGAGAGAGAGAGAGAGAGAGAGAGAGAGAGAGAGAGAGGAGGCCGATCAAGCTTCCCTCGGGTGCATTTCGGAGCCACTCGTCTTATTTTTCGGATTCTATCTCGGCGAAAAATCTATGTCAACCGACATGTTGACACGTGTTTAAACGTAGACCGCCTCGTGCTCTCGCGGGCACACGTAGAGCCCAGTCCAGGACATAGGTTCGAAGGATGGGTGCAGGAAGGTGAAGGAAAAAGACGAAGGTGGGAGGGAAGGTAGAATAGGAGGAACGAGGTGAGAGAAGAAAGAGGGTGGGCGCCGGGCTGGAAGTCGAGTTACTGGTATGCAGTGTCGGATTTCGCCTTGTCCGTTGGAAGAACGCGCTGCTAGACGAAGGACAGAACGGAACGGGAGGTGTACAGAGAGAAAAGGAGCGGAGTAGCACACCTCCGAGGTGTGCACGCACACACACGTGTAACACGCATGCTCGGGTTACACCCTTCTCATGAATCAAAAGTATTCGAGACGGAGAAAGAGATATGGAACGGCGTAGCGCGGCGCGGCGTGCCGGGAAACGGGGCCGAAAGGGAGACAGGGTTAAAAGGAATAGGCAGAAAAAGGAAAAGAGTAGCGTAAAGGGTACAGTCGGAGGCACTTGGAAGGAGGAAAAGAAAGAAACGGAGAAAGATGAACGAGGACATATACGTGTTTGCTCACAATAAACGGGGGGAGGTCATGTCGCGGTAGCTATCGCGTTCCCTTGATCCCAGATATGAATTTAATTTTATTATGACGTGAACCGTCCGGAACCGCTATCTTCGAATCGTTGTTGTGCTCCCTGCCGAGGCGATCGTGTGCGAGAGCGGGACGGCGTGTACACGGCTGGCCCGGAATGGCCTATTTCACTGACACTCCGTAACCTTTCGGATTCGGAATACGGTAAAAACAGATCAGAGGGGAGGGCAAGGTGTAATTGTCGAGATGGAGACGATCGATCGACACTGGGAATAATATAAATGGATAATAGGCTTATGCTCGGTGCCATGCGAGCTGTGCCGGTCGTTTCGCGATTTTCAAAGGGCTATAATCAGAGATTATAGAACGAGGGATTATTGTTTTATTCTGTATCTCCTCCGCAACTGCGGGTTTATTGCATGAAATCGGCGAAACGGTCGTGATCGAGAATCGTGACAGGCAGATATGCATGCCGAGATTTTCTTATTGTTATGAAATAAATATAGTATCTAGTCGCTAGGAAAGGATGAGTAGAACCTGTTGTTGCCGGTTCAGGCTCTAGCCACATTTCTTTCATATGTCAAGCTGATTTCCAAATGATTAGAAAAGTTTAAGGACTCTTGTTCTTTAAAGAGCTCTCAACGATAGTCAGCGTATNAGAGAGAGAGAGAGAGGAGGCCGATCAAGCTTCCCTCGGGTGCATTTCGGAGCCACTCGTCTTATTTTTCGGATTCTATCTCGGCGAAAAATCTATGTCAACCGACATGTTGACACGTGTTTAAACGTAGACCGCCTCGTGCTCTCGCGGGCACACGTAGAGCCCAGTCCAGGACATAGGTTCGAAGGATGGGTGCAGGAAGGTGAAGGAAAAAGACGAAGGTGGGAGGGAAGGTAGAATAGGAGGAACGAGGTGAGAGAAGAAAGAGGGTGGGCGCCGGGCTGGAAGTCGAGTTACTGGTATGCAGTGTCGGATTTCGCCTTGTCCGTTGGAAGAACGCGCTGCTAGACGAAGGACAGAACGGAACGGGAGGTGTACAGAGAGAAAAGGAGCGGAGTAGCACACCTCCGAGGTGTGCACGCACACACACGTGTAACACGCATGCTCGGGTTACACCCTTCTCATGAATCAAAAGTATTCGAGACGGAGAAAGAGATATGGAACGGCGTAGCGCGGCGCGGCGTGCCGGGAAACGGGGCCGAAAGGGAGACAGGGTTAAAAGGAATAGGCAGAAAAAGGAAAAGAGTAGCGTAAAGGGTACAGTCGGAGGCACTTGGAAGGAGGAAAAGAAAGAAACGGAGAAAGATGAACGAGGACATATACGTGTTTGCTCACAATAAACGGGGGGAGGTCATGTCGCGGTAGCTATCGCGTTCCCTTGATCCCAGATATGAATTTAATTTTATTATGACGTGAACCGTCCGGAACCGCTATCTTCGAATCGTTGTTGTGCTCCCTGCCGAGGCGATCGTGTGCGAGAGCGGGACGGCGTGTACACGGCTGGCCCGGAATGGCCTATTTCACTGACACTCCGTAACCTTTCGGATTCGGAATACGGTAAAAACAGATCAGAGGGGAGGGCAAGGTGTAATTGTCGAGATGGAGACGATCGATCGACACTGGGAATAATATAAATGGATAATAGGCTTATGCTCGGTGCCATGCGAGCTGTGCCGGTCGTTTCGCGATTTTCAAAGGGCTATAATCAGAGATTATAGAACGAGGGATTATTGTTTTATTCTGTATCTCCTCCGCAACTGCGGGTTTATTGCATGAAATCGGCGAAACGGTCGTGATCGAGAATCGTGACAGGCAGATATGCATGCCGAGATTTTCTTATTGTTATGAAATAAATATAGTATCTAGTCGCTAGGAAAGGATGAGTAGAACCTGTTGTTGCCGGTTCAGGCTCTAGCCACATTTCTTTCATATGTCAAGCTGATTTCCAAATGATTAGAAAAGTTTAAGGACTCTTGTTCTTTAAAGAGCTCTCAACGATAGTCAGCGTATGTATGTATAAGTAACTTGATATTTCTCATGAATGAATAGGGATATGTACGTAGACATTCCGCGACGAGTTTTTAACAATCCTCGGCGCGTTATACCGTGATTCAGGAATAATGTTCAATCTATTCTTTGACTGGCATCATCGATTGATCCGCGGAACACTCACGCGGCTGATCGTGAGCTCAATTTGCAAATTGAACTCCGATACGTGCGCCCAGTGTGGAATTCAAAACGAACGTATCGCCAACGGCTTTTCCAGGAATGACTTACCGCTTTCCGCTTCAACTGCTTTAACGCCGGTAGGCTATCAATAATTCCCCCGTCGCGTGGGTGATCGTGTACTTTAATTAACTCTCTCTCATGTCCGTAAAATTAATTTCATAGTTTTCACGAACGCAATTCTTATCTCCCCAATCCAAAATCTCCGGTTGAAAAAAACAATGTAGGCGACCGCATTCCAAATATCCTGGCCATTGTTATTTATCACTAGGTATACATATATTGCGGGTCGTGACACATGCACAATACGTTCCACAGATTTTATTACCGTGGCGACAATTGCGAGGCATATTTGCCGGAAAGGCGTAACCGCGCTCGACGCAAATACGAGTTCAATGAAATGAATCTCGCGTCTCTATTGTGGAGAAGCCGCGAGAGTAGGAAGAGGTCACCACGCCGCGGTAACTAGATACTTCAGGAGTCCTTCATTATAATAATTCCCGCGAGTATAACAGTTGCGTCTCTTTTCGCTAACCGATATTAAAAAGGCATTGTTGTCGACCGTATCGGTGAATCACTCTCCTACGTGTCTGTCGAACAATGCGATGTCGGCATTATTAGCATTTTGCTCGATCTTCCAACGCAATTCAGCCGGATTCTATTGATCCGTGGAAAGTATTTTCGCCCCGACGCGGCGCGCCTCGCTCGGTCCCGACGTCGACACCGCAATACCGATGTAATTAATTCTTTCTCAGGAATTTCATTTGACTTTTCTCCTCTAAGCGACACGGTTAAGAACTTGCCAGCGGATTTTATACGCCGCTTTACCACTCGCTATTTTTTTGCGCGCGTTTCACTCGTTAGAGTAATGAAAACTGGCTGTTCTTTAACGCTAAGTGTCCAATTAAAAGGTTCGAGTGCGCCTAATTCGCGAATTACGTTCTATACACCGTGTACAATTATCCATTAGGCAATCAACGTCGCTGTTGCGGCAAGTATTCCCCTTCATTCATTACACCATTGTATTGATCAGGAAGAATTTAAGTCTTTACTGATTTTTTATGTTTTTCTTTTTGGGTATACATTATATTAATTCAAACAATTGAAACATATGAGAAACAACAGAAACCAGAAATTCGAGATAACACAAACGTGTTGTTATGGGACAGCAATGAAAATTAGATTAACACCGCGGTTTGTTTCTTCGCGAAACTGATCGGCAAAAACGGGATATTGGATGATCCATCTTGCGATTAAAAACGATCGTAAAGTTGCGCGGACGGGCGAAAAAATATACTTGATAATGGCCTTGATGATTACGTGCCGTTGCTCTGTTCCGTCACGGCAAAGAAAAGTAGGAAGCGTTTTAGATTACCCGACATCGTCGTCGGACGTGGCAAAACTTNTTAATTCTTTTGGGATTAAATTATTTTTAATTGTAATTGATTAATTAGGTATAATTTGACGTATTCACAAGTACATGCCATTATTTTTTAAACATTGTTTTTTCAATAATTCCAACAAAATTAGCCATATTTCTCGAATCTCCATAAGAACACATATTAACTTTAAATTACTATATCTTTAAAACTAACTCGTAAATCATAGTTAAATTTTGCACATACATTTATAATGGCATTGTTGACTCACTGGCAAAATTTTATTGGGCTGACATTACTTCCAGATATGGGGAGTACAACCTTAAGTCTTTACTGATTTTTTCATTTTTTTCTTTTTGGATATACATTATATTAATTCAAACAATTGAAACATGTGAGAAACAACAGAAACCAGAAATTCGAGATAACACAAACAGTACGTAACACAATAAGTTGTTATGGGACAGCAATGAAAATTAGATTAACACCGCGGTTTGTTTCTTCGCGAAACTGATCGATAAAAACGGGATATTGGATGATCCATCTTGCGATTAAAAACGATCGTAAAGTTGCGCGGACGGGCGAAAAAATATACTTGATAATGGCCTTGATGATTACGTGCCGTTGCTCTGTTCCGTCACGGCAAAGAAAAGTAGGAAGCGTTTTAGATTACCCGACATCGTCGTCGGACGTGGCAAAACTTGACGTTCCTAACGGATCGAAACGGAACGTCTAGTACAACATTCAACTTTTTATCAATAACCGACGCGCATTAAAACTCAATGGCACGAAATGTTGATAGAAATGAGAAAAAATAATAAAACAAGATTCCTGGTTAAACATCCGAGGTAGACAAATATTCGGAGGATGTTCGCTCACTGATGAAACTGTTATATCCGTAAAACGTGATTCAATTTCCTGCCATTCGCAACGCACTAACTCATTTCCGTCTATACATCGTTGGATAAAAATTAACACGACACTGAACGCTATCTCAACATTTCCATCTCTTTCCCCGACCCGCTGAAAGGTCTGCGGTCAACTGCTATCTTTGAAAATCTATGAAAGCGGTCATCGTACAAAGTGAAGTACCGTATAGAATTTGCTTTACTAATGCGTAAGCTGCGTCAAACGAAATACACGAAAGCGGTGTATAAATGAACGTGTGCATACGGTGTTACGTAACTTTGAGTAAATTGAATTGGATGCCCATGGTGAGTGACACACACGTATTTAGGTGGGGGGTATTCGAATAGATAAGAGTAATAAGGGTAATAAATACACGCGGCAGGAAAATGCGATGCGACCTGACTCGAGTGTACCAGGACCAATCATTCAATTAACCCCGTTATAGACGATCCTCTTGATGCGATTTTATTTAATAAAGCTAATGTCAAACGCTCGGCCTTATAATAGGCGGCTGACAAACGCGTCTGATTCTACTTCATTAATAACCCGGCAAGTCTATCCGAAGATTCTTCATTGTCTTGTCAATAAATAAACTCCAGGCGAAAACAAACGTATCAGAATGTATAAAATTGGAATTCCTATTGAATAGGCAATGAGAGAACTAAGCGTTCGAGAGGATTTAAACGACAAATAAAATTGACTTAACTTGTATAGATCGGAGCGAAGGGTACGACTGTGCACCAAGAGCTATTACGGGTTACAAGTTTCTTGGCCGTGATTCGATTCGCTTTGTCTTATTCAGCGATCCGATGAACGGCGCGCGAACAGTGAGCGAACACTCCCAGAACTCGATTCCCGTGTTTATGTTCGTGTAAATACGTACATGCATAAGTAGATGCATCGCGACGGTGCTGGTGGCGTTCGTTATACGCGTTTTCATTGGCGATGTGCAGCGTCGGTATTAGCTCTGTTTAATTAGGTAGAAATAGTAGATACGGCGATTGAATCCGTGTAAAACGTAATCCATGAGAGATCCCGATTGACCAACTCTGTACGATTAGCTAGCCAGCAGTGGCGGGTGCCCGTCGTCTCTTCTACACGCGATAATAGAATCTCTATGTCCGATCGTGCTTCGCGAATATCTGTAATCCGGCTTCAGAAAAAACTCGGCCTTGTTTCCAGNGCGATGTGCAGCGTCGGTATTAGCTCTGTTTAATTAGGTAGAAATAGTAGGTACGGCGATTGAATCCGTGTAAAACGTAATCCATGAGAGATCCCGATTGACCAACTCTGTACGATTAGCTAGCCAGCAGTGGCGGGTCCCCGTCGTCTCTTCTACACGCGATAATAGAATCTCTATGTCCGATCGTGCTTCGCGAGTATCTGTAATCCGGCTTCAGAAAAAATACTCGGCCTTGTTTNCCTTATAATAGGCGGCTGACAAACGCGTCTGATTCTACTTCATTAATAACCCGGCAAGTCTATCCGAAGATTCTTCATTGTCTTGTCAATAAATAAACTCCAGGCGAAAACAAACGTATCAGAATGTATAAAATTGGAATTCGTATTGAATAGGCAATGAGAAGAAACTAAGCGTTCGAGAGGATTTAAACGACAAATAAAATTGACTTAACTTGTATAGATCGGAGCGAAGGGTACGACTGTGCACCAAGAGCTATTACGGGTTACAAGTTTCTTGGCCGTGATTCGATTCGCTTTGTCTTATTCAGCGATCCGATGAACGGCGCGCGAACAGTGAGCGAACACTCCCAGAACTCGATTCCCGTGTTTATGTTCGTGTAAATACGTACATGCATAAGTAGATGCATCGCGACGGTGCTGGTGGCGTTCGTTATACGCGTTTTCATTGGCGATGTGCAGCGTCGGTATTAGCTCTGTTTAATTAGGTAGAAATAGTAGGTACGGCGATTGAATCCGTGTAAAACGTAATCCATGAGAGATCCCGATTGACCAACTCTGTACGATTAGCTAGCCAGCAGTGGCGGGTCCCCGTCGTCTCTTCTACACGCGATAATAGAATCTCTATGTCCGATCGTGCTTCGCGAGTATCTGTAATCCGGCTTCAGAAAAAATACTCGGCCTTGTTTCCTGCGTATACAATTAAGCGCGCAATTTCCGCGTTATCCGATAAACGAGTTTGAAGAACCAACAAGGGAGACGTATAGTCCGATATCGAGTTTCGTCTCGTAATAACTAAGCAATCATTTCGCCGTATAAACGAGCAACAAATAACCGGCATTATTTTTCGCGCGGGTTCGTACGACATGAAGAAGGTAGAACGTGAAACTCCCGTATGCAACAAATTTTCCTAGAGTTATGTCGCCGAACGACATTCCGCTCTTAACCCTCTCCTTCCTCTATCGATTGAGCCAAAATAGCAACAACTTTATGGAAGCAACGTTTTATATCTCCTCGTGTACACGGTCTTAGTAAAACTGTTGTGTCTGCAGAAGCCACTTCTACTCTATACTCCTCTGCCTTTCACTCTCTTTTCCTGTTTATTTCAACTTGTAATCTAAGCGCATCTTTATCACATTTTCGTTTGACGGTCGTAATTCTCGTAAGGCTAGGCTCGTCCTCTTCTCCCACCCACCTGTTATTGTGACTTTTAGTGTGTATAAATGGAGGAGGACGAAGATAACGCGATACAGGCAGTCTATATAGTTTGCGCGCCAATCCTTGCTTATCCCAATTTTAACGAGATGCGTCGCGATGCATACGTTCTTCGTCACTGCGTACAAAGCGAATAGGAGTAATATTGTAATGGGGTTATCCGTTCTAACGTAACACGGATTAACTTCATTAGCAAACGGTGGAGAGAAATTCTCTGTCGCTTCAGTTTCACCGTCTGTTTCGAACGGACGATCGAATTAAATCCCGACGGAGGTAGCCCACGGCACACGACAGAAGGCAGCTTTCGCGTACCAGTACACTCGCTCCTCTTTTTCTCCCTTATACGTTCTTTCTTACCCTCTATGCGGGCTTCTTCGTTCCTTCGCGGCAGGACGCGGCTACCAGTCAGATGAATAGATAGCGGCTAATTTTCAGCGTTCATTAGAGCTCCGACTTGGTCTCTCTCTCTCTCTCTCTCTCTCTCTCGATGGTGGTATGTACACTCTCTCGTTGCGCTCGCGGGACACGTACTACCGGGTGCCGTATCCACTGGCTTGCGAACCACACGAACGAGGAGGGAGGAAGAGGACGGAGGAGCAGACCGAATAAAACGGGCACACGTACTTACATACAAACGCCTCGTACAGCCGCGCGGAGATCGCAGCGGGGAACATAGAGACACGCCAAGAGAGCAAATAAAGAGATCCGGCATCCAGGAGAAATCTAATTCCTAATTGGTGCTTCGCTCTCTGTACCCTGCTCGTGTCGGTTATCTACCGCTATCGAAGCGCACGACCGGACTCTCCGGCTACTACCGGCTCCCGGTAGAAAAGGTTACAGCGAATGAACCGGGTTCCCTAGATAGGGTGCTGGACTCGCCGAGAGAAAGAGGGAGAATAATGGTTGCGGTTTAACTGTCAGACACAAAAGGGGGTCGAAACTGCCGAATCCACACACGCTGTACTGGAGAACGAGAGAGAGAGAGAGAGACGGATGGACGGATGTCAGTGCGCCCAGGATGGAAAGGAAGGGGCCTCCCGGGCTCGATTACAAAAATTGAATGTAGGTTTACCTGTCAGCCGAGGGACAGACTCCAGCGTTAACGCGTTAGATACAACCGCGCCGGGATTGGGAGATCCGCTGGATGTCATTCGCAATCACGGGGAATCCCTTACGGCCGCGGATATTTGCGTTCGGTTGCTACAACAGGTATATCCCGTACTTTGACAAGGAAAAATTCGTGTAATACTGTCGATTGTTTAAATATTTATAAACCGCGGCACTGAAATGCTACGCACGACACCGGTCGTCACAATTCCATCCCTGCCGCGGAAAATTAACCGGTGGTTTGACCCCACTATATTATTAAATAATCAACATTTATCGTATCATTAAAATACATGTTATCAATTTATTAGGTCATATTTAGTACGTAAATTTGCCGTAACCACACCGTAAATATGCAAATACGGACGTTATTATGTATCAATCCGGCACAGGCCTAGGAAAAGGTTGATTGCGACCATTTATCGCTGCTCGCGAGAACGACTTTGCCCGTTGAACTCTACGGGCATAGTGGTATACCGTTTTAAACGATCGTTTAATTTCGAATTACACGAAGCTAACGGGGCTCGCTTTGTCCGGGCGGCACTTCCACGGAATGAAGACGCGAAAGTAGCCGGTTAACCGGCCGGCAAGTCCCTCCCTGACAGCGAGACGTTATCCACAGTTATTATTCAGTCTCTCACCTCCCACGCCCGTGTTTATTCGAATACAAATGCGCCGTCCAGAGTGTCATAACTGCACTCGATCACGACGTAGTTCACGGCACCGGCGACGCCGTCTATTTTTCTTCTGACCGTTCCCCGTGTTAGCATCCGGGGCTGGACAATGAGCGTACAAATACGAGACGGGGCAGCGCGCACTTGGCCACGTCGCGTCGCGGTATGGCGTGGCACGAGATCCGCGCCGCGGCGGTATTCTTATGCTAAAATCGCTTTGACGTCCAAGCTGACACGGTTTTTCGAGCGCGGCGATCATTCAACGCCTCGGCTACGGCGGACCCGACGCGTTGCTCCCCTGTGTGTTACTCTTCGCATGTTGATCAACGAGCCGATGTTAAATTGCGCGTACCCGGCCTCCTCTTCTTCTTCCTCTCGCTTTTCATAAACACGAGTACAGTCGTGTAAATACCTAGCTATTCTCCGTCACGCGAGACATCGTGCACAACGGGAAAAATGTACAGCCCCCCCTGGCTTTTAAGGATGAATTAACTCATGGGAACGCGTTACCGCGTGTGCCGCATAAAGGAATTTATTGGCTGGAAAACTAGTGTCGTTACGTTCGCGCGGGGAACGGGCTCCGAATGAAGAGTGGCCTTAATTTTTTAGGGTCACAAATTTTTGTTGCACGTACCAAACGATACGTCGAGCGTGTAATAATAATTGCTCGGATTTGCATATTAACTGTAGACGAGAAGGGTTTAATACTTAAAATAGGCAATCTGAGATACCTACAAGATCATAAGAATTGCAAGTATGTGTACGGCTAGTAACAATTATTCGTAGCCAGCCCCTGCATATGTGTGCGTCTCCTAGCATCTTGGATATATATATGTACATATTAAAATTTCAATGTGTCCCGCTGGGGACGCACACATACTTGGCTAAGAATAATTGTTGCTAGCTGGACATACTTGACAATTTAACTAAAAAATGCAATATGGATAAATTATTGTCCGAGTTGAAGGGACGTTGCTGCTGTTTTCTGTCACATTCGAGGTTCAATTGCCGGTCGAACGGAACTTTTCTCTAGCGACGCGACGCGACGCATTCGTTTATCAAACTAAGGTGCAGCAGTGTCATCTGATAGGCGTATGACTCACATCAGTATGCTTGTATCCGGGTACGTCTGTGTCACGTCGATAGTCTCCGCCGCATATTACGAGTCAATGAACGAACTAAAAAATTAACGCAGCCGGCAGTTCGCATTAAAACGAAGAAAAACGTAAAAAATTTAATAATAAGAGAAGAGTTGCTAGTACTGGAGTTATGCAGAAATACGGGAGAATAAACAGGCGCTCTTGTAATTGGCCATGCAAGGTGCAACGCATTCTTCTCTCTACTCGGTTGCTCCCGTTTGAGCTCCCTCTTAAACGCCGTGGCTTCTAAGCACCGGATATACGATAATTGCTGGTAAAAGTCGTAAGCAGGGCACATTTGTAAAAACAGGTCTCTCTTTCGCTTTGTGCCTATGCCACTACCCTATGCTGCTACGAAAAGCCTACTTGCGCGGTCTACCGCCGGCGATTTCCAGAATTGCTGTAGTTGCCCCGTAATTGTAGTGGAAATAATCGACTTCGGACCTTCCCTACTATTTTTTTGCATCGCAGGGCGTGGAACGTGCAAGAATCTCAATTGATTTTAATGACTCGTGGAAACATTAGGAGATCGATGGACGGACGGCGAAATTATGGACGCCACATTAAGCACGGCGGCGGTGGGTTGAGAAATCATTCAGGATTCGAGCGCGTTTGTTCGGATGTAACGTCTATCACATGGGATGAAGTCCTCCCCGAAAAAATACGTCTTCTCGGAAACGAGCGCGCGCGCGCGCGCTAGCCACGTCGCGCCGCGGAATCGGTATGCATAATAGATTCGTCGAGTGACGGGACCGTCTCAAATAAATCGGCGTACAAAGTGCGGCGGGAGCAAAAGTTGGTCTATTCCGTAGTCATACGTATATAGGAGCGGCGGTGGATCGCTGCCGACGCTCGTAATGCGAGCAATTTATTCGTTACAGTCGGGCTGATTCAAGTTCGACACGACGGCCCCGTCCCCATGGCCCTCTTATTCAAATCGTATCTTTCAGGAGCCATTTTCGATCACAACAACGGTATTGACAAAACCTTACCCTCATGTAAAATGCATGAGGACAGATTTTTTTTCTCTCGCCCGCGTCGCTTGCAGCGGCGGCTGTTGCCGGGGTCCCTCTACGAATTTCGCGTTTCCCCGTGTCGAAGACGCGTCACTCTCGCGATTACTTACAAAAAGTGCGCGATCGCGCGCCTCCGAACAAAATACTTTGAAAATAGATCTCCTCTACCGCGAGCAGTAAAGTTGATTCCGTGAGTGGAACTTTTACTAAAAATCGCAGACGCGTGTCGCAGCGGTGGAACGCGGCGAATATGGCTGGGAGGAACAACCGCGCCGGTATCGACGAACGATGAAACTCGATTTCGAAAACGTCGGGGAAGTGTAATGGGGAAAAATGAGTTTTTAAAGTAAATGCAGGAAAACGCGGGTTGAACGCGGCGGCGGAGGCGGGGTGGGTCAGTTGCGGGCGTTCGAATGGCGTCCAGTAACAAGGTCTCTCGATTCGCCCTCTACCCCTGGCCATCGTTCCCTGACCGTGGCGAATTACAGTATCTCGGATTAAGAAGTAAAATAGCTTTTATCGGCGGTACGGCGCCCGGCGTAGCATCGTGGCTCGATAGAAAAAGATCGGCCGGCAGCGGATGGATAATAATGCTCGTAACTTTGGTAATTCCTGGCTAAATGCACCGAGCCGGCCGAGTTCGTTTAACTACGGGTATTACGGTCTATCGCGCTTTTAATAGCCGGCTTAACGTAGCTACCGATGTACCTCGGTCAGGGATGTCTGCTGAACGCGTAAGCAGAATGTGTGTAACGCACGCTCGAGAGTACGCGAGCGTTATACCTCGCAACGGGACGGGGATATCCTTTGGAAGTACGAGTGGGGAAAAAAGTGTGAATTGGCACGAGACAAGTGTGTAATACCAGTGCTTTTCTCGCGTTCGTTGCTTCTATTACGCGCTCGCATACTGTTTAGTGTTAATGAAATTTTAGAGATGAGATTCCCGGAGACAGTTGACAATTGTCATTTCGCGTTGTATGCGTGGCGATACACTTAGCGAAACACTGGAAACGGTTGATCGAGCGTCGAACATCGGTATCGATACGTCGATAATAAAATTCTGCTCGGGCCGAAAGGACTCGTTCCGCTGGCTCCGAGACGAACAGATGCAACCTTCAAAGAGGCCCTCACCGCCTTGATGCTGGAATCCACCGCATCGCTGCATCTTCGGCCAGCCAGTCTTAACTCACTTTCTCTGTTTCTCGGGGCCGACGGTAAGAGAGGTAGTCGATCGCTCTAGCGATACACACCGGGTCCCGGGGCCCCGTGGACTCCGGACTGCGTGTATTGCGCGCGATCGCGCCGCGTTCGGTTTCGTTTGTCCGACCATTTCGTTAATGGAGCCGTTTCTCGGAATAAACAGAAGTGCGCGCTCGCTGCCGCTGTTGTTTGCTCCTTTTTGCGCGGCTCCGTCACCGGTTCCGATCGCCGGCACCCACACCTCCACTCCGTTTTCTCCTACCCCGCTGTTCGGCTCTCCTCAATTTCTCCAAGCACGAACTTCTGCGAGACGTTGCTCGTTCCGAGGCCAGCAGCTGGCTTTGTTGCGCCGACCATTCTTTATACGTCTCCTCTCACATAACCGCGGCGTTGGATTCAATCCGAATTTCGGAGATCGAGTAAGATTACGCGCAAAAAAGTCGTCCAACTAACCCCATTTATAAATCCAATCGAAAGAGTTACGAGTGGAACAGTAATCAGGTTCTCAATTAAGTTAACGCTCGAAATTGAAATCGTTAAAGTTTTATCGGTAAAGTCCGAATATTTTAGCTAGAAAGCTGATACGGCGGCATTACGACTTCGAATTTCTTATCGAAGCACTCAAAATTGCAGTCGTATGAATATCGGCTGCCGCACACGCACGCGCATACACACACGCTACGGTAAATTGAATCGGCGTTGACCGAAAAGGAATCGAAGTAAGTGTTTCGAAATAAAAATGCACAAAGTACTTGGGAAGTGAAAAGAGCCTCTGGCGGGGTTTTATCTGGCGATGAAGTTCATCGAGGGGATCGTTCTTTATGGTTGGACGTGTAGCACCGAAGAACATCGAACGGAATTAACGTTTTAGATAGAACAATTTTCTGCGCGTATAAAATTCGTTTCCCAATGCTAAGGATTCCGCGGTTATTTTATCGTTAACCGAAATCATATATGTGTACGCAGGTATTACGTCTATATATANTCTGGCGGGGTTTTATCTGGCGATGAAGTTCATCGAGGGGATCGTTCTTTCTGGTTGGACGTGTAGCACCGAAGAACATCGAACGGAATTAACGTTTTAGATAGAACAATTTTTTGCGCGTATAAAATTCGTTTCCCAATGCCAAGGATTCCGCGGTTATTTTATCGTTAACCGAAATCATATATGTGTACGCGGGTATTACGTCTATATATATGTATGTATACGTACACGTACGCGCGTCCGCGCGCGTGCATTTGCCGAGGCTTTCCAGATCTTGGGCAGAATACCCGCAGATACGTTCCTTATCTGGCCGGTGGTATAAATTTCGTTGCATGCGAATCTCCATTCACGAACCGCTTTACATACCCGTAACATTCGAGTTATCTACTTGTCCCGAATCGTTCGTGTGCGACGTAGACTCGTTTTCGAGGGTCCACTCGTTCGCCCGTAAGTGGCTGGCTAGTACAAGGGGAGGGAAACTCGATTTCTCCTTATCTCGATACGAGGAAAACGCTTGTAAAGAGTCCCGCGGACGCGTCCCGTGTCCGACCTCAATGGCCCTTTCTTCTAATCGGATACTAATAGCTCCTCGGGGATAGTACGGCCGACCACGCAAACCCGATCCGCTGAATTTCACCGCACGATCTCGTTCAATTACGTCCTACAAATATATGTACACGTGCTGGCGCGCAAACCAGCTCGCCGGTTTTCCCTTTCAGGCAGCGATTCTTCCTACACCGCGGACAAAGGGCCGGCCGGAGCCCTTCCGCCCTCCTCGCTCCGCCGCCTAGGCAAAGTGCCCAAGGTCGTTTATCGAGACCACACGTAGAAAGAAAATTAGGATGTAGACATTGGCCGCATGGATTCGAGATCCTGGAACCGTCCCACGGCGGACGTCTGAATTAAGCGGGACGTAATAGACCCATCTTGACCTTCTCGAGCGTATTCCGCAAATATATATAGTACGCTGATACAATCAAAAGAGGGGCTACGTTGAAATTAGGAAGAGTAAACGATCCAGAGACGAACAACGATACCGCAGTTGTGTCTACTCAGTACAATTGAGAGGGAAATCAAATGCTGATGATCGGACAGCGCGTATCGTTGAATTACTTGTTACATAATATAATTATTGTTTATTCGAGTTTCTGATGATATTGTTATTAAGTGTTTGGTTATCAACGTTTATTTATTAACATGAAAAATAACATATGTGTATTTAAATTATATAAGAGAAGTGTCTTTTGACTACAGAATTTATTTAACGTTACACTACAATGTTAAAAATGTTTCATTAAACAATCATTGCGGAACACCAATTTTCATGAACGCTACATTAAATTTATGGTAAATTTTCATTAATATGTGTTTAATGTACGAGATACTTAATGTATTTTTTTTCGTGAAAAGTGCATTAAATTTAATGATATTTTTAACAGTGTACTGTGAGCCAACGTTCTGTCAACCAATCCAGTTTCTTCTCGCGATGCCATTAAAATTCATCGTTTAAGACACGCTTTCCTTAATCGCGTCAACGTCGATACGGTAAGAATCCGGCAGAGAAGAAGGATCAGCGTAGGGTTGAACGAGGGCACGACTTGACGTGAAAAAAAGGCGGGGAATGAAAATGCACGTGAATGGAACGCGAAGAGAACGCGTATATAACGGAACGCGGCGACGGGGAGAGAGACAGAGTAGGGAGAAAGAAACGCGCCGCGGACCGAATCGATTGGAAATAAGCCGATTGCTACCTGCACGGAGGTCCGCGTGCAAATCCCGCTTGTTCGTTCTGACACTTGAGATTCGTGCAAAAAAAAGGCGAAACAAGAAAAACTACCACTTTCTTTTGCGCCGTTCGAAAACACCGCCTCCTCCGATCTTCGACAGGCCGGGACGGCGCGGTACCATTATCCCTCGGTGAATCGACTTCGAGGAAATCTCATTCTGCGAGAAAGCACCGTGATATCATTGTCGCCGTCGCGCGGACAGACTCGAATTTACGCTATGCATATTGCACTGGCCGACCGGCTAATGGAATCGAATCGCTTGGCAATCTCTGTCTCGCGTTCTTCTATCCCTAACGCGAATACATATATGTACATATGCAATAGCAATAACAGTCTAACAAATCTGAGATATAAATAGAATTATTTAATTTGAGAAGAAGAGAGACAGAACACATTCGTATAAGATTTGAGTTCGTATAAAAATGTATGAAATATCCAAATTTGAACACACGTGTACTTAAATGATCTAGTATATCTAGTAATGATCTGCTATTTATGTGATTTTAATATAAAAAGACGGGAATACCAACAGAGCGCACTCACACTGTTCAAAGTACACGGACGATTGCGGAGAAACTGACGCAGCTTTTGAACGCACATTCGTCACACTCGTTATATCTCGGTCAGCTTATATTTACGTCGCAACCTGCATCCGCGTCGCCTCGGGAATTCATGATTGGGCAAGAGGGAAAAAAAGGAGGGACGGGAACGAAGTGTAACGAGACGGAACTTCGGACGTGCCCGTTTAATACTAAATTTGTATCGGCGTCGAGGTAGCCGGCATTATACACCTCCCATTCGTTCGGTTTGTTTCGAAGGCCTTCGGCAACGGAACGCCGCCGCTCNGAAAACACCGCCTCCTCCGATCTTCGACAGGCCGGGACGGCGCGGTACCATTATCCCTCGGTGAATCGACTTCGAGGAAATCTCATTCTGCGAGAAAGCACCGTGATATCATTGTCGCCGTCGCGCGGACAGACTCGAATTTACGCTATGCATATTGCACTGGCCGACCGGCTAATGGAATCGAATCGCTTGGCAATCTCTGTCTCGCGTTCTTCTATCCCTAACGCGAATACATATATGTACATATGCAATAGCAATAACAGTCTAACAAATCTGAGATATAAATAGAATTATTTAATTTGAGAAGAAGAGAGACAGAACACATTCGTATAAGATTTGAGTTCGTATAAAAATGTATGAAATATCCAAATTTGAACACACGTGTACTTAAATGATCTAGTATATCTAGTAATGATCTGCTATTTATGTGATTTTAATATAAAAAGACGGGAATACCAACAGAGCGCACTCACACTGTTCAAAGTACACGGACGATTGCGGAGAAACTGACGCAGCTTTTGAACGCACATTCGTCACACTCGTTATATCTCGGTCAGCTTATATTTACGTCGCAACCTGCATCCGCGTCGCCTCGGGAATTCATGATTGGGCAAGAGGGAAAAAAAGGAGGGACGGGAACGAAGTGTAACGAGACGGAACTTCGGACGTGCCCGTTTAATACTAAATTTGTATCGGCGTCGAGGTAGCCGGCATTATACACCTCCCATTCGTTCGGTTTGTTTCGAAGGCCTTCGGCAACGGAACGCCGCCGCTCGCCGACTTGTATTTCCATTATCCGCGAGAAGTTGCCTTCGAAAAGCTTCGCGGCCAGACAGCTCGGGACGTGTGCATGTATATATGGCCGCGTGCTAGCTACGTGACAGAAAAAAAGAAGGCGCGGACCGGCCGAAGAAAACAAGAAGGCACGGAGAGAGTCCCGGGCATGAGACGGGGACACGTTTTCTGAATTACAACGCCGACGAGAATTGACGTTAACGAGGATTTCCGTGCGACAAGTACGCACTTATTTCAATGCGCGCATTAAGCCGACGCAAAGGGACGTTTTCGGTATCCGAGAAGACTTTATACGAGACGCGGTCACGGAGCTCGGGTTCCCCTCGGCTCGTGAATTCACCCGTTTCATTGTCCCGGTCGCAATATTCGCCCGCGAACCGTTCATTTCTCGACGCTGACGAAGGCCAAAACTGAGGGTTACAAATGATTTTTTCCATCCAATTACATTTATATCCACCCACGATGAAAGAGTTCTGATGATTAGATATAAGCGCATCAGCGCGTAATTTCATTTTTACAACGTCTAGTCTACATGAATCCCAGGTTTGTAAATAAATCATAATGCGCGTTCGACGAATTTCTTAGCGAAAGTCTGCGCTGCCAGCGTTCCTAGAAATGTACCATTCGCGTAGAACGCAAACTATTCGAACGCTCCTCTGTTTGCGCCGAAGATAAAACAGATTAACAAGGGCCTGAACAATGTTGGCCAAGCGCTTTCTGCGAGAGCCGGCTAATACGATAACTGGAAAATGCAGGTGGCGTAAAAAGGGGTATGTAAATGGTACGGAATGTTTTGTTCGTGGCCTTCGTTCCACCGCGGTTTCGTTATCCGGTGCCACGCAAAGCGATGCGAAACAGGGTAAGGGAATGCGTACGAATGCGAATCGCGGGTACGCGAAGAGATAGGGAAGGAGAGACGGGGGGGAAGAAAAAGAAGAAGAAGAGGAGGAGGAGGACAGGGACCGCGGTTTGAATTACGACAGCGACGAGAAGTGACGTTAACGAGTATTTCCGTGCGCTTACGCGGCGCTCGCCGATGCTTACGATACATACGTAAGAGGCTCGCGAGCGTTCGGAATAAAAGTAATACCGGTAGCCCGTCGAAAAGGCTCTCGTTACGTTTCGTGTCGTCGTGCCTTGTGTGTTGCACCTGCGGAAATGCACCAATCAGACCGACGACACCGGACAATGCGCGGTCGTTATCCCGTCGCGTCCCGGCGTCGCCGCGCCGCCTCGGACGGAATAGAAACGACAGATTTTATCGTCTTTCTGTCACTTGCGATTCTCTAAAAGGTACTTTCTCTTCTTCGCCTCTCCCTCATTCCTACGGTTCCTCTTCCTCGCGTGGTTCACGGTTGCTAGCGTACTAGCCTACTTCGGCGTGACCGTCGCGATTGGTCCCCGGTAGTTCCTGTGGGAATTCTCTCCCAGCGCTCGTGAACGGGAAACCGGGCTCTGATATCGAGAATTTCATTCCGCGAACAAGTCGTTTCGCGCATACCGTCGATAATTGAATTAGTTTTGATCGCGTGTGCTCGCCTAGTTTTTTCTTCTTTCAATTAAACCGGACTATCGATCGGTCCCGACGCGGAAACATCCTAACCGGTGTCGCGGGAGGTCGAAGTGGAATTGGTATCTTATATTCGGCGTACTCGCAAGCAGTGCGTCTCTTAACAGCCGTGAGAATCGTATTAAGCGTGAGAAACGATTCTCTGGTGGATCGATGTTCGAAGGTATTTCGTGATTAGCAAACGGGACGGAAGACGCTGGCCGTAGCGATTTCTAATAAGAATTAATAGCCCGGCTTGTACTCGAGGTATTCCGTGATTACGTGCCGCGCGCTGAATCGGTGTTTATTGCAGGCGTTGAATTCAAAATCAATCTTCATTAATGAGACTCATAATTAGGGACAAGGTATACCTAATGATCTATGAACACCGATACGGTGTGTAAAGCGAGAGCGGCCGAATGCTCGGATCATTATTCTCCGTTAAATTATTAATAGATATCTTCCACAAGAGCAATTTTTTCTTGCACGCGAGAACAAACGGAGCATCCGTTTCGAAATTCCAAGCTCCGTCGCTGTTGTCGTACAATGACGTAACGTCCAGCGATTATTATACACCGTTGAGTACGTAACAAANATATTCGGCGTACTCGCAAGCAGTGCGTCTCTTAACAGCCGTGAGAATCGTATTAAGCGTGAGAAACGATTCTCTGGTGGATCGATGTTCGAAGGTATTTCGTGATTAGCAAACGGGACGGAAGACGCTGGCCGTAGCGATTTCTAATAAGAATTAATAGCCCGGCTTGTACTCGAGGTATTCCGTGATTACGTGCCGCGCGCTGAATCGGTGTTTATTGCAGGCGTTGAATTCAAAATCAATCTTCATTAATGAGACTCATAATTAGGGACAAGGTATACCTAATGATCTATGAACACCGATACGGTGTGTAAAGCGAGAGCGGCCGAATGCTCGGATCATTATTCTCCGCTAAATTATTAATAGATATCTTCCACAAGAGCAATTTTTTCTTGCACGCGAGAACAAACGGAGCATCCGTTTCGAAATTCCAAGCTCCGTCGCTGTTGTCGTACAATGACGTAACGTCCAGCGATTATTATACACTGTTGAGTACGTAACAAACACGTTGTCGTGTAAATATCGCCGCTCGCCGTGTCCTTATTACGTTTACATATTCAACATGCGATATTAATGGGTCGAACTAATAAAATTATAATTATAATTATAAGGCGAGACGGACGTAATTACGGTTATGAGTATAATCGTTCCCGATGTAATTACTCTGGCTAGCGATTCATTCAGTCGGAACTGGGTCTGATTTAGAACTTAAGTTAATCAGGGACGCGGCGCGGTGGCGGCGACGCAAGAACCGTCCGAGGAGGAGGATCGGGTGCAACGAGTGCTCCGACGAATTATCAGAGGCGACCCGAGAAAAACGCGTCTCTCCGTTCAGGCGTAGCAATTTTTTTACCCACTTAACTCGCACTCGATACTCTCCCGAGAGACCGTTAAGCTGTTTTACGAGAGTCAACGTAATTCCTTCATCGCCTTCTTCTTCTTCTTCTTCCTCCTCCTTCTTCTCCCCGTCCTCTTCTCTGTCCGTGCTCGGCCAGTCTCACGCAAGCCAGCGAGCGGCTCCGCTCTAATTGACCGCGACAAATAAATCATAATGAGGCGGCTTCTTTCTCATTACTAGCGAGCGTCACGCTTTTACGCAATCTTCATCACATCACCATTCACCGGCAGCGGCGGCACCCCGGCATCGGCGGTGTCCCAGACCGCGCCGGTTCAAGAATAAATTCCCCCGACATCGATATAATCTGTTTACCGGCCACCGGCAATTACCACCGCTTTGTGTGAAATAATAACGATTATTTCGTTGTATTTCACAAATGCCTTTAATTAGAGGCGACCTTCTCTCTCACCGCTGAACGCCGGCTAAACGTTGGCCTGTTAATTGCTCGGTATTTGCGTACTCACAGTCACTCTTCAATTACTTTTCTCGATTCGACGCAGGCGAGATTTGTCACAGTTCGAAGCCTTTTTTATACCCGAAGACTTCTAAGTCCTGCAGAAACGCCCACGAACGTCGAATCAAGGCTGTAAACTGAAGTATTTAAACCTTCGGCTGGCTCGATTTTCTCTCCGACGCAACAACGTATATACTTGATATCATTTTGTTTCTGCTAAACCCACTCCCTCTTTTATCCACCCCTTTATCTTAATCCCTTCCTCCGTCCCCCTCTCGCTCGGGCTTCTCTCCCTCGGAATTTCTCAGCACTCTTCATCTGGCACTTCAATCTTATTCTTCCCTAATAAAGATCCATTTCTCAATGTTACGACAGACCGATAAGCAAGGCCACAATTTCAATTACGGCGTTAAGCCCGGCAAGATCGTCGGACCGTAAAAACTGCGAGACTATAACCGAGACACTAAGCAAGTAAAAATCGACGATACGTCCCGCGGGCTTTCCCGTGTCCCCTCCCTCCCCCCGCGAGTTCTTTTTCTTTCTCCCAACGTTTATCTATCTATACCCNACCGAGACACTAAGCAAGTAAAAATCGACGATACGTCCCGCGGGCTTTCCGTGTCCCCTCCCTCCCTCCGCGAGTTCTTTTTCTTTCTCCCAACGTTTATCTATCTATACCTGCGTTCCTTATCTCGTTCATTCTATTCCGCTCGCGCCGTCTTCTTCTCACTTGATCGCGCCGCGTTCATCCAGATCCTCGTCTACCTACGATACGCATTTCTCCTCTCCGCGAGCCGTCCGAGAGAGAACGCATCGAGAGCCACGGTTTGACTCGTTAATATATCAGATTATGCTGGAACAGCGAGTCTAATTTATACCACAGTAAACTGCAGGCCTGCACCTCCGGCTTCTTCGCCGCCTACCATCTTTAATACGTCCTTAAAGTGTCGCTACTCTTAAAAGATTTCTCGACCCCTTTACTCCCCGACTCCGTATTCCCCGTCTCTTTTTTCGCCGCGCAGCGCGAACTATCTTTTCCATCATCCTTTCGCCTTCTCCGTTCGCGTAGATATATCCTCCTCGTTCGCCGTTTCTTGTTCTCCTCTCGTCATATCCAAAGCAACCGAGATGTTTTACTCCCGCCCCGCCTCTGCGTAGTTGAAATCTTTCCACGCTTCTTTCGCCACCCCCTTTATACCCCTGTCAACGAAGGGCGAGATAGACCGCTTCTCGCTTTTCCTCCCCCCCCTCCTCGGCGACATACGATTCGCGAACGGCATCTGGGTGGGAACGCGGAGGGACGAGGGGGGCACGAAACGGAGAACGAAGAAACTTTTCCTTTATTGTTAGACACCGCTGCAGAATACACAAACGATAAGGGATTACGCTTTTTCCTCGATGCTTATTTATGGCTCGCGCCTCCTTCCACCGTCGCCTTTTTCGTCCTCTCGTTTCTCTCCCTTCTGTTCCACGACGCTTTTTCTCAACCCGGTCCCGCTGAATCGGCTGCGCTACCAAAGAAACGACGCGACGCGCCGCCGCCCCGTTGATAAGAAGTTTCGGCGATAATAGCGTATAGTCTGATCGCGCGCAGGATCCTCCGCGAGGGTATTCGGCAATAAATCCGCGCGAGAAGATCGGAGTCAGAGACGTCCGCGACAGCTAGTCGCGTTCCATTCGTCAAGAATACTGATGCTTTATTTAAAAAAACATGATAAAAATTCATTATTATTTCTGTGAAATACAAATTTGAAAAAAGGTGCCTGAAGAATGGAAGTAAATATTATAATATGTGCGACGTTACACAACTTTTTAGAATAAAATAATCGAAATATTCTTATTGACTCACGTCTGTAATTTTTAAATACTGACGATTTTAGAATTCGGAAAGAAACGTTAAGGAAATTTGTGCAATTTTCTGTAAATGCAGCGTTAAAAAGCAGAAACGGAACTTCGTGAATTGACTAAAGAGAAATTCCAAATGATATTAATTATATAGCTCCGTCCCATTTCTCGTCTCGATCCCTTTACATGCTTTGCATTCCGTCACTTACTGGGATATTTCGCTCGTCGGCCGCGTAGAATTTTTCTTTCACCGGACGTTTCGGTGGAGCGCGAAATTCTGCTTTCGGGACAGAGAATGGAAAGTAGAAATGAAAATGTAGAAGCTGGTCGGGTACGTCCAGAGTTGGTACAGGATTCTCATACTTTTTGTATGATTTCTGGGCGAAACGTTCTGTCCCGAAGAAAATGAAACGTATCGCAGGAAAAACGCTTTACTTCTGATTTACAAACGGCTCTCTGCCATGCACGCAGTCATTAGTCAAATGAAAAAATTCGGAGGTAGAGTTGTAAAAGATGTTTGAGATAGTCACCTGGGTTCCATTTCTCTTAAATACGCACAAAAATGAAACATGCAGCATCACAAAAATACGAAAATGGTATTCGTTAAACGTTCGTATTTGCGTTTTACACCGTTTCGTCGAGGCTACAGTCTTTACGACTCTTTTTCTTATGGCATGGCAGAGTGATGTACGGTTAGTACCGGCGTAATAGAAGACAAATTTACGGTAACACCGTTAATAGACATTCGAGAATAACCGTGGATGAAATATTAGTCGGGTGTCGAAGGAGCGCAGCGATGGGAAAAATGAACCGGAAGCGTATTCCGAGTCGAATTGGCCACCAGAGAACTTTAATTCATTTTTTATCGATCCAAGGATAACGTTGCTTTTTAGAATCCGCTGTAGATAAAATCCTGACCGTTCGTCAATTCTAATAACACTTCGTTGTTCAAGCTGCTCGATGACCGAGAAATAAGTGTAGATTCAACGTCCAATGATCTATTAATCGTACTCGTCTCTCGAAAAACGGGAATCTCCTCGAATAATTTCTGTAATAAAACAGGATGGAAATAAAATTCATAGGGGATTTAACGTAGATGAGTACTCGATAGGACTCGAGGTCGAAGCCAGGTTCTAATGGAGTTCTTCATCAACCGCGAAGGAACTAACGACCATGTATTATATATTTTACGTCCGGTGATAAAAGATTAAAAAAGAAATGGATAATGGATCCACGAACGCATTTGTTACCGAGTTTTATTCGTGATTGAAGAATGTCGTAAGTGAAATAGCCATGAAACTTGATGAACCGTCGCAATGGTAATATTCTTTCGGAAAAAATAATTTCGTTAGATAATGCCGTGATGAACGATACGATTGGTCAGTTTTGAAAGAGTTGAGGAGAATTATGGTTTTTAGTGAAACGAGTTTTATCGTTAATAAGATTGTAGATTCCGTCGAAATTGGATATAATGAGCCTTATTAGATAAAGCTCGAGGAACGTTCAGAACGCATATTTCAAAACAGTTTGAAAAATGACAGATCGGTGTTTAAGTAGAGTTGTATTGTGCATGGTGGTCGTTACATATTACGTTTTCGTCGAAACGGCATTTGTAGCGGTAACGATTCCATCGTAGCAAACGTAATTACCGGGGCAACGCGAGAGGAGGCAGTGCTCGCCGCGCGCGTAAACGCAAAATAAGAACAGGTTTCTCGGAGGTCGAAAAATTCCTAAACTTGCTTCACCTTTCTCTCGCCACGAGCATCGCGCGCCGGCTCGGTACCCGAGAGTAGGTACTGATGAACCAGTTCAAGAAAAGAAAGCGGCCGCGCGAAGAAACCTGTAGTAATTTCTTAACGGTCCAAGAAATTATGCGCCTTAATTATGCAAGCTCGTGAAACAGGTCGGTAGGCGAGGAGGATGCGGAAGAGCGCCGCGAAGAGAAGGAGAGGATACGCGGACGCGGGTTTTAGAACGCATCGAGAGGGATGGTTAATTGCTCCGGTCTTCACGCATTTGATTATAATTCTTTCGTAGGCGTCGAAAAACTCGGAAACGAGGGTGCGAGAGGGACGGAGCCCGAACGAGCACGGTGATGAAGAGAAAACGCGGCGGCGGCGGCGGCGGTAGATTAAGAAAGGTGGCAAGACAAGTCGGCCGCGAGGGCAGAACTGCGGAAAGTTCTCGCTTCTCTAACGCTCGCGAATAATTATTAGCAATAATTTTTCATTACCAAGACATCGCGAGATAATTATAGGGCGAGGTAGTTTTTTGCGCGCGCGTTCCACGGTGCGTACGTACGTACCTACTCGTAATGAATAGTCGCTCGTTACCCGCTGCGCTCGCGGAGTCACCCTGAAATTACAATCCCGGCAAATGTTTCGCAATGTTTCCCATGGAGCATCTCTTAGGGGAGAGTTCTTCCTGTTGCCTCGCGATCTTCTCATTTTTCCGCCGTCAGCATATCTACGCTCTCGACCCCGGACGATTTCTGGAGTCCGACTTTTTCGTTACGTATTAAAGTTCAACAGTTTAAGCTCGTTAATACCGATTTTACTGCTGCCGTCTCGCGCTTTTCAGACTTATTCTATACGCGAAACAAACGGTGAAGCGAACGAGGCTCGTTTTGTGCGAGGCCTCCGGTTTTTTGAGAGAGACTGATTCATTTATATCGTAATAAGCCTGCGCCGGTGCTGTCCATGGCCCCGTGATTCGATCAGTATACGGGTGAAAGAGAGAATGCGCTTTTTCCAACGGTTCCCTTTGTGCCACCGGTGAATTCGTTCCAAGAGAGAAATTAACGTAATTCAAACAGTTGAACACTGATTGGCGCGCGGCAGGCACGAAGAAAAATTTAATATCAACTTTCTAGCCGTGATTCACGCTTCAAAGAAGCTGCGATTCAATTTCGAAATGTGCTGTAAATTAAGAACCAACTGTACGTAGCTTTCGGAGCGTAATGCACCAATGGAAGAGTCATTTTTCACATTAAAGTCGTAAAATACGTCGGTCATTTTCCTAATTACCGTTTTCTTGGCAGTGTTCCTCCCGAGCAGACGAATACCATATCTTCCTTCGGTCTCCTAGAAAATTAGTTTCATTAAGATAGTAGTATCGTATCACTGAAACTAGCAAGACATTTCTTCAATTTCCTCTGGTCATCTTCTAAATTAACTTCCTTAATGCAACCTAACAGTGTCTTCTATAAAAAAAAAAAGTAACCAGAGAGTCACTGCGTTTTTACCTTGAGACCGGAAGAAATTAATTTTCATTAAACCCGTATGATTCCAACGTTGTAAATGGCGTCGCGACGGTAGCGTGACAAATATAATATAAACGCGAGCCTCGCAACAGATTCACCACGCCAGTTCATTACGAGCGTCTGCGAATTTTTGCCGGTTCGCAATCCGCGCGACGCAGCGCGGCGGCCAGGAAGCCGCGTCGCTCGTAAATAATACTTTCACACACGCGTCACATAACGTCTTCTCGCTACACGGACTTCGTTTCAGCAGCGTTTTTTCGCGGGACCGAGTGACAACCCCCGCGGTCCAGGCGCCCGGCGCCGCGGCACTCTCTCCTTACTGGTTAATAAACTCACGCGCGAACGGAGGAAGAGAAAAGCGGTAGTCCCGCGCAGTCTGAATGGAAACTTGTATTAAAGCGCGCGTTCCGGAGTCGGGCCTCGGCCGAACTTCCCGGCTCGGCCTGAACTTGGCTTCTCACTTCATGAAATACAGCCCGCAACTGGCCCTCTTTACTCGTGGAACTCGGCACGGTTTGGAGGAGAAGGAGGGACAGAGTCCACTCAGCAGTCGAGAAAGAGATATAGAAAAGGAAAGTGGAAAACACGGGTAGAAATAGATAGAGAAGAGGCAAGTGCTTGCCGCACCCGTACCTCCGAAATCATTTCGTGCTCAGACTTCGAGTAAACTATCTATCTTCTAGTAGTAAATCGACAAACCCTCCAGAATTCACCGCTCTTCCGACGTACTATCTTCCAATGCGCCCTCTTTTTACTTCCCTCGCTTTGTCCCCTTTTCACCCTTCCGTTCTTCTCTCTCTCGCTCTCGCCGTCTCTTTCTCTCGTATCCCCGAAGAGAAGAACACTCAGTTACTACATACACAGTCCCGCGTCGCGAAGTGGAAACACTGTACGGACACGCGCCCGAGCTCGAACCATCGTCGGAATTTTTCAAGAGAACTTGCCGGTACATAGAAGTGGAAAACTCGAGGAACCGACGAGCCGGCACGAACAAATAAAACTCGAGAGATTTTTCGGCGATCGCATAATAATTTCTGCGGATGTTTCCCGCTGTTCTCCGTTCGACTTTCCTCATGAGCTTCGCGATCGTTTTTTCCCCTCTCGAATCAATCGTTTCATTTTTCTCTATCCTCTCCCAAAGGCACCGTACGCACTCTTGGGCGAAATTTACCGGCGAACTTCTTATTGCCATGGACACCGCGCGATCGTCGCGTCGCGTCGGGAGGACGAGGTCTGCTTTTCAGCGTCGAACTGCGGCCAACTTTCATCGAGTAGCGAGTTCGTTTCGAAACGTCTCGTCGATCTCCGAAATCTCGGCGAGCTTTTTACCCGGCGGCCGCGTCTCGGNGGCACCGTACGCACTCTTGGGCGAAATTTACCGGCGAACTTCTTATTGCCGTGAACACCGCGCGATCGTCGCGTCGCGTCGTGAGGACGAGGTCTGCTTTTCAGCGTCGAACTGCGGCCAACTTTCATCGAGGAGCGAGTTCGTTTCCGTCGATCTCCGAAATCTCGGCGACCTTTTTACCCGGCGGCCGCGTCTCGCCCGGTTATTACCTTTTCGGATGTTAGATGAACGGCGATAAGTTATCGCGGCGGTATAGTCGCCTATCGGGCACTGTCACTGGCCCGTAGCGGTAGGATATTGTTTTTAGGCTGCGGTTTTACCCCGGCTATACCCTCCTGGGAAATTGGACCTGGAGCGGGCGCGCTGGCAACGCTGCTCGCCGCTCATTTATTACCGTTGCTTTACCTCTGGGTGGCCAAATTCACCAAACGCTGCGGTGCTGCCGAACTCCGAATGCTTCCCGTACAACGGTGCGCACCGGTTCAACGACGTCATTCGACGTTACACGGTTCAAAAGCGTGCGACGAATTGGCACGTCGCCCGCCCACGCCGTCTATTAGTCAAAAAATGTTTCAAAAATTCCACCGTTCTTCTCCCACCCGGGCGCGAGGCGTCGCGCTCTTTCCAAACGGTGTTCGACCCGTGAAGCTCACGCAAATTTGGTCAGGTATCGATGTATTATTGATATTCGACCGGCCGGTATCGTCGCAATTGGATAAAATACCCGTTTCGCTATGAATCGATACGTAACGTACGGACACGTCCGATGAAACGATGACAGGAAAAAAAAACAATGCAATCCGTACCGACGCATCGAGCACTTTATTTCAATTTAGCAGAGCCGTACCGTATACCTGGTTTCGGTGAAATCGGATCACGCAGTCTATTAGTCGAGTTCTCAAAAAAACCTTTGGGAATCCCTTCTGATCTCGGATCGCAGTAATTGGATTATATCGAACACGTTCCAAGGAAGATCGATTACAAAATCGATTTGAGTGCAATATACATTTGGAAGTCGTCGGTGAATAGAACGAATCGAGTGGAGCATGAATCAGGTTCGGCTTCCGGCGAGGCAAGGCCTCCTCGGAGATTCTTTCGCCGATTCCGTTCCCGTAACCATCGAGACACGAACATCGTCCGGAAATTACCACCGGCTTTTAAATGTTTGGGGGATGAATCAGCCGGCCAGAAATGATGATCAAACGCGAGATCCGCTATCGCGGTGCCACGTACCTTCGACGATTTTAATGTCGCCACGTGTAGTAAAATTAACATAGGAAATAAATGTCCCTTTCACGCTAAAACCGTTGAGGACATCATCAATTCGTTTGATCAGGCCGCACTTCGTAGAAAATGATCATCCCGTGAAAGATCGTAATTTTCTATCGTCGAACACCATACTTACTTTTTTAGTTTGCTTCGCCACGTCGTTTATTCCATTATTTAACGCACGTCTTCTTATGACGCGATGCACTGTTCGGTGGAGGGTGAAATAAAAAACCGAAAAAATTGCTTTAAAAGATGGCGACGGTTCTGATATCCCGGTTGCACTTTCGCTCTCGAAATCCCATCCATTTCGTCGGCGAACCGACCGCGGCGGCGGCGGACCCGGTCGAACTCTGTAAATTCGGAGCGTTCTGTAGTGTCAGGGCGAGGAGATCCCAATCGACGCGGCAGTTGTATGGACACGGTCGCTTGCCAAACAATTGCGCATACTGTTTTCGGTGCTTGTTTTTGTAAATTCCGCGTCCCACCGACACCGAATCCGATCAAACCCGCGTGACAAAAAGCATATAGTGTATACGCGGAGGAAAAAGCGGCCGGCCGGATCTTGTCGACGATCGGAGCGAGAGCCGGTGACAAATAATCGGTCGACAGAGCCGGCGATAATCGTCCCCCGTGGCCCCCGCCCGGGTATACAAGCGAGCCGTAATGGCGGCCGCGCACTCGACCGAGAAGAGTGAGTCTCCGTAATTTGCGCTGTAATTAGCTACATGATTCTGGGAATTAATTGAACCGAGTGTTGTCACGAGAAGTATTTATATTAATAGCTTGTCCCGGGGTAACAACGCCGCCCGGCGCGGTGCAGCGCGACGACGAAAAGTATTTATGTCTATCCGGCGATTATACCCGATTTATTTGTCGGACGAGTAATTGAAACGCGAGAGCGACGCGACGCTTTAAGCGCCAACGATATTATAGGAAAAATGGAAAGTTCCCGAAACAGGGGTTGGGCTTGGATTGTACATATGTATTGTGTGCGTGTACAGAGACATTCGATTTTATCGATAATTCAACTCGGTGATATATTACCGATGAACTAGTGACGATAATGAAGGTTGGACGTAGAATAACGGTCGCAATGGAACAAGGCACTCTGCAATTTGTGCGGTAATTATTCCGTTTTACGAATTAATTCGATATAGCGGTATAACTAGGAATTTGTAGTGATCATTCGATGCAGTGAATATAATAATATCAACGTCAGTCAAACTGACGATTTTCAAATATTATTCACCAGATTGATACATTCGAAACGTTTTCATTCTTCCATGTTTGCAAGCTCGAAAGTATTAATCATGTTTCGTCGCATCGTTCATTATCATCAATTGAAGATGACATAATTTTGTATATAAAAATCTGCGTTTGACAAAACGCAAGAAATACACAATATCATATATATAAGAAATTATTTTACAATCAAAAGAATCTCTGTTCTTCCATCGGCTGCCATAAGCCCCGTGTTAAATGGAACGTAAAATCGCGAACTTTAGGTGATCAAATCTAGCAAACTAAACGGTAAACTAAACTCATATTTAACAAAGATCCGTATTAAAATGTATATTTTCAGTTTTCAAAGTTACGTGACGATCTGTATGGTTGTCATTTTTAACCGTACCACCTTAAATAGACATAATATTATCACAGGCTAGGCACACAAGTAGTTAGTTCCACTTATTTGAATTTATAATGAATTCACAGCGATCAAATTTCCTGCGAGACGTCTATAATTCACGTACACCTTTCAAACGCAGTGCACCCTATCGGCACACTGACCGATCGAGCTGACAATTCGACGAATGTAATCAATATTGTCCAATCGGAGTAGAATCTTCGTGTAACGCAAGAGAGAGAAAGGGAACGAGAACGAGTCGAAGGATACAGCGACCGATCCCACTTCTGAAAATTGTGGGGAGGATCGTACAATCACTAGACCGCAAGACGAAACCGGATCTTCCGATTGCCGGACGGCTGACTATTCGAAACCCGATTGAGCTATCCACGCTGTCGACGGCTTCTCAGCTCTGTCGGTTTCTCACTGGCTTTAATAAGTATCCCCAGACGCTAATAAATTCTATAAATCTCATTGCATGGAGTTCAAGAATGAAAATATTGGTTTCAAAAAATGCATCCGGTCAGTGCCTCAGAGAAACGCAGAAAATTATTGTGCTGTTGTTCTCTCAACAACAATTGACAATATTTAAGCAATTGGTAATTTATTTAAAATAAATGAAAAGTATTTTGTAAATTCGTCTTTTATTAAAGTCGTGATTAGAATTATAGGATGATTCGTGGTTTTTGGTCAAGGGAGATCCTAACTTGTCTGCTAGAAATCATTCGGGAATTGCTTATTCAATTATCTATTCCAAGACACTAGTAAATTCTATAAATCTCATTGCATGGAGTTCAAGAATGAAAATATTGGTTTCAAAAAATGCATCCGGTCAGTGCCTCAGAGAAACGCAGAAAATTATTGTGCTGTTGTTCTCTCAACAACAATTGACAATGTTTAAGCAATTGGTAATTTATTTAAAATAAATGAAAAGTATTTTATGGTAAACAATTTTGTAAATTCGTCTTTTATTAAAGTCGTGATTAGAATTATAGGATGATTCGTGGTTTTTGGTCAAGAGAGATGCTAACTTGTCTGCTAGAAATCCCATTTGGGGGATTGCTTATTCAACTATCGGTGACGTGATAATAGTGGATTAGGGGATAAAGAGACCTGACCATTTGCTGACGCCGTTGGTTAGACACCAATACGACAGGAATGACTACCTATAGCGGGTGCCCGCTATCGTTCGGCAGATAGAGGCCCCCGGTGCTTACGCAGGAAATATCTGACCCATTGAACTGGACGCACGGTCAGTTGCAAGACAAATATCTTGGTTGGATTTTATATTAAAAACGTGTCCCCGTGTTTGTCCAAGCGTTTGGAACGGGAACGAGATAAAATCAAAACCACACTTTTAACAAGTCCCCTAAATACTTCGATTTTTTCGTTTAGGTCGACGGGGTGTCGATATTAAATTTCGATGGATACGTTTTCCAAGTAATCGCGCAGTAACTTAGTCAACGTGCGAATGAGGTATAATTGCGGGGCTGAACGTAAAGAGATTTTTCGTTTCACAGTTGAATCACGGGGAGAGCCGAGCGCGACAGTTTTTTAACTCGAAAATTGCACCAGCCGGAAGCTGTAACTTGAATCCGGGCCGTCTAATATAAGCTCGCGTGCGTTTTAAAATTCCGCCTGGCGAAAAGCGGACGACTGAAAAGGACCCGGCGAAAGTTTTAGCCGCGTGGACGCGCGGCTGCAAGTAGAATTAATCTCTCCAATCAAGCCAGTTCGTTCTGGGAAAAAGGGAACGTTTAAAAAAATAGTTTCCACGTACCGAAAATTCTCCGCCTCGCGCGCGCGGCCGACGTGAAACGGAAAAACGTGGTTTCATGGGACGGTATTTGAGTTTTCGCACGCGGACGCGATCGCACCGCGCTGTACATTTGTAATCCGGGCCAACAGGCACCGAGGGTCGCAGATAGGATCGCGCGCGGCAACAATTTTGGGCATTACCACGCGAAATTTTCCTATCGTCCGCGATAAACGCGCAGCAATGCGTCGCGTGCGTTGCTAATTTCGTACAATCGGAATCATTATAATTTCGTTCCAGTTATCACATCGGGGTTATTAGCCCGGGTCATTATGCGCGTGTACACGCCGCGCGGCCAGGCCCGTGATTTCCGATCGATTATTATCTGCGCGTAATCCCAATACGGCGGGATATAGGAAAAGGGATGGGCATCACGGAAATCCAGCTCGTTTCCTGTTCCTCGCCGAACGAGGATCCGACGAGCGATCGCGCCTGATCGCTTCGATCTGTAATGAAAATTCCAGCCCGCATTGATATGCATCTACAAGATTCCGGCGCGACGCGCGCGCTCGCTCGTTGCTCATTTCTACGCGGTTTCAGGACTCTACGGTGGAATCTCGTAAAAGCGAATTCTTCGCGACGAGGAAAGCTACGCGTCGTCTACCTATCTGCAACGCAGCACCCTCCGTCTTCTCCAAAACAGCTCTAGATCGTGATAGAATGCGCCTCGGTAGACATTCCGAGACACAAGATAAATCTACCGTATACTCATTGGATTCATATACGTGCGTCGAATTCTAGTTAATTTCAGTTTGCTCGATGTTCAAGTGATCCCACGATAATGACATACAACGTCACAGCCGACTCTAATACTAGCCGTGCTAATAGACTTGGCATCACTGTTAATGGCGGAATCGAGAGGCCTATTTTCGCGAATGACAAAACCGTACTCGCGATTACAATTAACGTTTTCTTTAGTATATAATCATATTAATTTGTAATATTTGTCATCAATGATGTATAACAAAGATATTGTATAGCTTAACCAATAAATATTTCAGAGGATCCTAAGAAAATTTTATATATCCTTAAATAGGCCTTTAGGTTCCAATCTCTTACTTGGAGAACTAAATTATAACTACTTTCGTGAACGAACTGAATGTTCTTAAGGCCTAAAATATAATTTGAGATTTTTTTAGGGACTTATAGGTTCTGATTAGAGTTATTTCAAATANAGAAATTATTTTACAATCAAAAGAATCTCTGTTCTTCCATCGGCTGCCATAAGCCCCGTGTTAAATGGAACGTAAAATCGCGAACTTTAGGTGATCAAATCTAGCAAACTAAACGGTAAACTAAACTCATATTTAACAAAGATCCGTATTAAAATGTATATTTTCAGTTTTCAAAGTTACGTGACGATCTGTATGGTTGTCATTTTTAACCGTACCACCTTAAATAGACATAATATTATCACAGGCTAGGCACACAAGTAGTTAGTTCCACTTATTTGAATTTATAATGAATTCACAGCGATCAAATTTCCTGCGAGACGTCTATAATTCACGTACACCTTTCAAACGCAGTGCACCCTATCGGCACACTGACCGATCGAGCTGACAATTCGACGAATGTAATCAATATTGTCCAATCGGAGTAGAATCTTCGTGTAACGCAAGAGAGAGAAAGGGAACGAGAACGAGTCGAAGGATACAGCGACCGATCCCACTTCTGAAAATTGTGGGGAGGATCGTACAATCACTAGACCGCAAGACGAAACCGGATCTTCCGATTGCCGGACGGCTGACTATTCGAAACCCGATTGAGCTATCCACGCTGTCGACGGCTTCTCAGCTCTGTCGGTTTCTCACTGGCTTTAATAAGTATCCCCAGACGCTAATAAATTCTATAAATCTCATTGCATGGAGTTCAAGAATGAAAATATTGGTTTCAAAAAATGCATCCGGTCAGTGCCTCAGAGAAACGCAGAAAATTATTGTGCTGTTGTTCTCTCAACAACAATTGACAATATTTAAGCAATTGGTAATTTATTTAAAATAAATGAAAAGTATTTTGTAAATTCGTCTTTTATTAAAGTCGTGATTAGAATTATAGGATGATTCGTGGTTTTTGGTCAAGGGAGATCCTAACTTGTCTGCTAGAAATCATTCGGGAATTGCTTATTCAATTATCTATTCCAAGACACTAGTAAATTCTATAAATCTCATTGCATGGAGTTCAAGAATGAAAATATTGGTTTCAAAAAATGCATCCGGTCAGTGCCTCAGAGAAACGCAGAAAATTATTGTGCTGTTGTTCTCTCAACAACAATTGACAATGTTTAAGCAATTGGTAATTTATTTAAAATAAATGAAAAGTATTTTATGGTAAACAATTTTGTAAATTCGTCTTTTATTAAAGTCGTGATTAGAATTATAGGATGATTCGTGGTTTTTGGTCAAGAGAGATGCTAACTTGTCTGCTAGAAATCCCATTTGGGGGATTGCTTATTCAACTATCGGTGACGTGATAATAGTGGATTAGGGGATAAAGAGACCTGACCATTTGCTGACGCCGTTGGTTAGACACCAATACGACAGGAATGACTACCTATAGCGGGTGCCCGCTATCGTTCGGCAGATAGAGGCCCCCGGTGCTTACGCAGGAAATATCTGACCCATTGAACTGGACGCACGGTCAGTTGCAAGACAAATATCTTGGTTGGATTTTATATTAAAAACGTGTCCCCGTGTTTGTCCAAGCGTTTGGAACGGGAACGAGATAAAATCAAAACCACACTTTTAACAAGTCCCCTAAATACTTCGATTTTTTCGTTTAGGTCGACGGGGTGTCGATATTAAATTTCGATGGATACGTTTTCCAAGTAATCGCGCAGTAACTTAGTCAACGTGCGAATGAGGTATAATTGCGGGGCTGAACGTAAAGAGATTTTTCGTTTCACAGTTGAATCACGGGGAGAGCCGAGCGCGACAGTTTTTTAACTCGAAAATTGCACCAGCCGGAAGCTGTAACTTGAATCCGGGCCGTCTAATATAAGCTCGCGTGCGTTTTAAAATTCCGCCTGGCGAAAAGCGGAGGACTGAAAAGGACCCGGCGAAAGTTTTAGCCGCGTGGACGCGCGGCTGCAAGTAGAATTAATCTCTCCAATCAAGCCAGTTCGTTCTGGGAAAAAGGGAACGTTTAAAAAAATAGTTTCCACGTACCGAAAATTCTCCGCCTCGCGCGCGCGGCCGACGTGAAACGGAAAAACGTGGTTTCATGGGACGGTATTTGAGTTTTCGCACGCGGACGCGATCGCACCGCGCTGTACATTTGTAATCCGGGCCAACAGGCACCGAGGGTCGCAGATAGGATCGCGCGCGGCAACAATTTTGGGCATTACCACGCGAAATTTTCCTATCGTCCGCGATAAACGCGCAGCAATGCGTCGCGTGCGTTGCTAATTTCGTACAATCGGAATCATTATAATTTCGTTCCAGTTATCACATCGGGGTTATTAGCCCGGGTCATTATGCGCGTGTACACGCCGCGCGGCCAGGCCCGTGATTTCCGATCGATTATTATCTGCGCGTAATCCCAATACGGCGGGATATAGGAAAAGGGATGGGCATCACGGAAATCCAGCTCGTTTCCTGTTCCTCGCCGAACGAGGATCCGACGAGCGATCGCGCCTGATCGCTTCGATCTGTAATGAAAATTCCAGCCCGCATTGATATGCATCTACAAGATTCCGGCGCGACGCGCGCGCTCGCTCGTTGCTCATTTCTACGCGGTTTCAGGACTCTACGGTGGAATCTCGTAAAAGCGAATTCTTCGCGACGAGGAAAGCTACGCGTCGTCTACCTATCTGCAACGCAGCACCCTCCGTCTTCTCCAAAACAGCTCTAGATCGTGATAGAATGCGCCTCGGTAGACATTCCGAGACACAAGATAAATCTACCGTATACTCATTGGATTCATATACGTGCGTCGAATTCTAGTTAATTTCAGTTTGCTCGATGTTCAAGTGATCCCACGATAATGACATACAACGTCACAGCCGACTCTAATACTAGCCGTGCTAATAGACTTGGCATCACTGTTAATGGCGGAATCGAGAGGCCTATTTTCGCGAATGACAAAATGGTACTCGCGATTACAATTAACGTTTTCTTTAGTATATAATCATATTAATTTGTAATATTTGTCATCAATGATGTATAACAAAGATATTGTATAGCTTAACCAATAAATATTTCAGAGGATCCTAAGAAAATTTTATATATCCTTAAATAGGCCTTTAGGTTCCAATCTCTTACTTGGAGAACTAAATTATAACTACTTTCGTGAACGAACTGAATGTTCTTAAGGCCTAAAATATAATTTGAGATTTTTTTAGGGACTTATAGGTTCTGATTAGAGTTATTTCAAATATTAAGTTCTGAGATAACTCTACTAGTTCTACTTTTTAGATCTAATAGCCCTAAACTGGGGTACATTTAGGTTTTGAAGATTCAAATTATAGTTAAATTTTCGATTCAGGTACAGTTGGTAGAGGACCACCTTAAAAATGCAAATATCTACTCGTGAATAATAATGTAAACTCGCTGTGTTCATTGGATACATTCGCGACGTTTCGAGCAACGTACTCCAGGTTTTAACGCACGGAAGGGTACGTATCAGTAGACGGGATCGTCCCCGTTGGTCCAGGCGCAGTGGTACTAGATCCAGGGCTCGTGGTACTTTCGCAGATGACGCGATAAAACCGTTGAAGTCATCAATACTTTTCAGTGCGACGGTTTGAATGAAATATCGTCGTTGCAGGAGGAACCGGCGACGATTCGTATTCGCGTCGCGATGCATCGGGCGATGTGTGTCGAGCCGCGCCGTTCGCGCGTATGTATATGCGCTTATATTCGTTTGAGCACGGGTTACGGTTACGGGGGAACGGACGGGGTGGACAAACGGACGGGACGGACGAACGGAATGCAGCTGAAGAAAAAGGAACGGAAGGGGCCGCGAGTTAATGACATTGTAATGAAAAAGATCGATTAGAGAGAGGTGGGCCCGGTGCACAGGATATACCGGTATTCCACTGCAGGGGCATTTTGAATTTATTTCTGGGCCCGGGACGCGGCGCAGACCGCTTTAAACGCACCGATGATTGGTTTATGCGGAGCTACGAGCCGTCGATTAGCGGGATTGTTTAATCTCTATGGGTACATCGACGCGTTATGATTATTCGTTGGAGACACTAATGCGCAGATAAGCCAGAAAGAGACGGGCGCGGTGCCGGGGACACCGGACGAATGAGTTAAACAACAATTTCGAGCGATCGAATACTGTTTTGCATCTTCGGAAATCAATTACACTGGGCTCTAGCACGAATGATTAACTTTAGGTTTAATGAGTCGCCTGTGTGTGTATGTGTGCGTGTGTATGTTATTTCCCGAATCCGATGGCTCTGGCCGCGGTAATGAACCGATCGTACCTAATATACTGGTGATTAAATTTGAACGTAATACCGATTGCCCGTTGGCTATGTAAATTCCGCAACTCGATTAAAGATATCAAATTAGCAGATACCAAATTGTCTTTTATGCCCCTATTATTCGCCGTAATCACTTTTCTCATTGATCGTTGATCGCGGAACTCACCGAGTTCTTTAAAAATTTCGGACGCCAGTTGTCGAGAGAACGAAACAAATATTCTTTACACGAGACTGCTAGTAATATACCGACTCTTCGTTTGTAATTACGAAAGCTTATGTACCAGCGCGGAGCGAGTCTCGAATTGAAAAAAACGTGTATGCGTCGTAAAATCGATGCGTGTCGCGCAACGATTTAGCGTACACACGCCTGTCGGCGCCCCGCCTTCTTTTTTCTCTCCACGTTACCGCATTAAATCAACGAGTTACGAAACACATCGGTATCGCCTCGCCGTAATGAAGAAATTATCCTAGATATAAATTAGCCGTCGCGGCGCGACCGATCCGCGCCGAAGGCGCGCGGACGATTCCGTAAAAACGAAAAACTATTGGCGCCGGTCCGCGCCGACATCGTTTCCCAGACACGCTCGCGATAGCTTCATATCGACGCAATATTGCCGCGGTTACAACGATACGATAGGGACCCCGGTGATCGTGCTCGGCCCACGAAGTGGCTATGCAAATTAACATGAGTTCTATCGGACGAGATTGCCCCGAGAGAAAGAGGAGTAGCGGGCCGCGAGGAAGAAAGGGAAAGTAAATGTACGTATGCGAGCGCTAGAACGAAACCGAGATAGAGAGAAAGAGGGGGAGGGAGCGAGAGAAGGAAAACCAGTCTGGAACGACAGAGGCGAGCGGAGTAAAAGGAGGACTTCGCGAACTTCGTTTTCGCTCGATTAACAAATGCGTTTCTTCTTTTTTTTTTCTCTCTCTCTCTCCATGGGGCACGCGATATTTATGCTCGCGCAAAATAAGATATTAATAACGACCGGTAGATTGAGCGTGGCGATACACGAGACCGGTGCACGCACCGGGTCCGCGCGCAGAATCTCCCCGTCCTCGTGGTTTCCGCGAGCGCGATTTTTCATCTTCCTCCGACCGCGACGCACAGAGGAAATCCCGCTTTTTCTACGATCAAAATGCAAGGGGATCTAACGCGAGAGATTTAATGGCGAGGAGCACCCGACTCTCCCTCTTCTTGTTTGCGTTTCTTCCTGTTTCGTTTGCACGGTTTTTATCGTTCCCGATATCTTCCGCGGCGCCTCCTCCCCTTCCTGCGCCCGCTCTCGTTATGAATTTTTATACGGACGGGAGCCTGAATTATAATTGGCCTCCCGTTTCGCTCGCGATACAGGCGACGCGGCCGCATCCGGGAAATACACTCGCGGAGACGAGCCAAAAAGCGGAATTTTATGGCCACCCCCCCAGGGATCCAGTCGCAAATTACTTTTTCTCGTACCCACCGCACCGCTCAATCTTGCTCCGAAGGAAGGAGATTCCTCTCGATCCGTCGCGTTATTTCAACGAAAGAACTTCTCAAATAATTCACCCGTCTCTCCTCTGTACGCCCCGTCCGCGTATTAGACCTCTATCTAGCAAGCGGTCAATCGTCCGTGAAAGCAAATGTTGTGTACGCGGTTTTGTCAGTGAAATAGGACTGACCATTTTATTCGCGAACGTGAAAAACGAAGCCCGGCGGTTGGCGAAGGAAAAAAAAAAACGAATCTACGGGTCTGTGGATTCGCGTCCGTTCATGCGAAGGAACTCGCGTCTCAATCTCGTTCGGTCGCTACGTAATATAGCGAAAGAAAACGCGTCCGGTGTGAGTAATCGCGGCGCTCGCCGATATAAAACGAGTCCCCTCGTAAAGAAGAGACGAATCAAATCAACGATCGCTAAGCGCGAAAAGCTGTCTCGAAAGTTTATGGACGGCATTATCTCTCGCGATAACTCGCCACTATTGGAATTGGTTGATTATGACCGGAAGGGAAATGTACGGTTTCATTGTTCGGCCGGGAGACCGGCGTCTCCGGGAAACGCGAACCGATCGTTAGACCGTCGGTTTTATTATTGCGTCGTTATAAACCAACAATAGGTTCGGTTTCGAGACGGGCCTGACGTCGACGAACTTCCTAACTAGCTGCTCCGACGCAGCCTCGGCGCTGTGCGTTTCTTCGTCTCACGTCCATCTATAACTTTTCTTTAGTCCTGCTCCTCCTTGAATTCTGGCTCGTCTGCTAATAATTCTGAACGCAGCGAAAGGATAAGGAGAGATTATTCGTGCTTCATCTTTCGTCATTACTTTTCGCTTCTGAACTACCCCGCGTAAAAATTGTAACAATGGCCAATATTTTGGCAAAATATAAGCCAATCGCATGGCCAATATAAATATATGCCACATGTTGGCAATATATTCGACATATTCTGCTAGAGTACATTTAGCAAAATGTTGGAAAGTAATCGAGCAACATTTTGCCAATATCTAATTATTGGTACTCCAGTGAAATTAAAATCAAATAACGTTCTTCATAACACATTAATTAACAATAATTTTCCTCACATGANAAATATATGCCACATGTTGGCAATATATTCGACATATTCTGCTAGAGTACATTTAGCAAAATGTTGGAAAGTAATCGAGCAACATTTTGCCAATATCTAATTATTGGTACTCCAGTGAAATTAAAATCAAATAACGTTCTTCATAACACATTAATTAACAATAATTTTCCTCACATGAATATATTTACTTTTAAAAAACTTTATAAACAAAATATTTTATTTGCTACTGAATTTGTTGATAGAAATAAGAAAAGAAATTCTCATTTTGTAAAATATTTTGATAATTCTCTTCAAGATTTTGGATGTGTTGAAGATTTTGTACGTATAAGTAATTGTGATTGTAAATATTCTTGTGAATGCTCTGCAAACCAATTTGCAATCATCAATAAATATAATGTTATAAATCCTTTTAGAACAAATTTATAAAATAGCACTTTATTTTTCATACATGAATGTGAAAGAGTGATCGATTAAAAATTATAAACGTACAAAATTTAATAAACACTTGTTATTATATTGGAATAGAAGATAAAAATATTTGTTACATAATAGAATGTGTAAATAAAATAGAAAAAGAATAATAACGGTGTATAATTATAATAAATTTGTAAATTATACAAAAAGTTGTATTTATTACTATAATTAGTTAAAACATAGTGTAATAATTAAAAAAAAAAATCAAAAGTGTTGTCAAAATATAGGCGACATGTATCTCAATTATTATGGAAAAATATTGGCAAGATATTGGCAAAATGTTGCTGGGTTACTTTCCAACATTTTGTTAAATGTGCTCTAGCGGAATATGTCCAATATGTGTCATATATGTATATCGGCCATACGATTGGCTTATATTTTGCCAAAATATTGGCCATTGTTACAATTTTTACGCGGGACGTATTGCAAATTAATAAGTTACATTCAAGGTTTATTGTTTCCTTATTAATTTCCAATCCGCCTCGTTGTCACTTTTCGGTCTTGCGCCACGGAATGGCATAATTTTCCAACGAAATGGAGATTCGTTATTCATGTTCACGCGCACCCGCGAATATGCAGCGTATCTCTTTAATTGAATCAGTCACATTAGCGTTTCGCGGTGCATTTCATTATTTCGCCCCGTGATACAGATCTTCGGCCCGCATTAGCGGACGTGATTGGACGTGGAATTCAACGCGTCCTGTGGAGCCGCGATCAAATATATCGACCGGCCGGATTATGCTTAATTCGTCGTGCCATCGATTGCGTGGAGATCGACTGCTAACGTCGACTTTTCGAGGGGGCCGTCTAGCCTCGGAATTCCGAATAAAACCCCGAGACGGAAGGATTTGCTACCTTCTTCGCGAGCCAGAATGATAAAGTCGACGTAGAACCCCTTTTATACGTGCTCGTTTGTCCCGCTCTTCCCGGGCTCGCGGGGATGAAAGACGGAACAAACAAGCGATTCCTCGGCGTTACTGTAAATCAGCTTTCGTCGGGGCAAAAGGGGGATGGAAAACAGTCATTCTTGCGCCACGATAATTGAAAATGCGAAATCAACGAGTCGGGAGGCCGAGAGGCGCGGGGGAGGAAGAGCAGCGAGGGAGGGATTAAAAATAGAATGAGCGCCGTGGAAAATGAATGGCAGACAATTCGCTGCACTTTTGTGTCTCACTGTACAAAATGAACCCGGGCAAGGCGGTTCGGTGAAACGCGTTAAGTTGAATATTCTATGTAAATGCAGACGGTTCTAGGGGACGACACGAAATTCTCGCGTTAAACGAAATGTTTATTCCTAATGCATGACGGAGTCGCCACGATTAGATGCTTATCTCAGTTGACTGAAATACTACTTTAACTACGCACACCGTAGACTCGTACGTTCTTTCTACTCTCTCTCGACCGTGTAGATATTATCAAATTTAATTAATCCGTGCAAAATAGGGGATAACAAATTTAACCCTTTATACTCTGGAACCTCGTGAAAGCGTTTAAATACGGAAGAAAAATATGAATTTAAAGAATTATATTTGATACAGCTTTTTATGCATCGATCGATACCAATTCGATCATAGTGGTTACCGATTTATATCAAATCCTATATATACGAAATAACGCGGGGACCGATCGCGACGACGATGAGATCGGCGAGAAATAAAATACCGTGGAAGAGTCGGGATGATAAGATGCATTTTTCATACTTTTGCTCTTACGCTCGGACTTCGTGACCGATTAAGGGCTGAAAGGGCGAGTAGATATTATCAAATTTAATTAATCCGTGCAAAATAGGGGATAACAAATTTAACCCTTTATATTCTGGAACCTCGTGAAAGCGTTTAAATACGGAAGAAAAATATGAATTTAAAGAATTATAGTTGATACAGCTTTTTATGCATCGATCGATACCAATTCGATCATAGTGGTTACCGATTTATATCAAATCCTATATATACGAAATAACGCGGGGACCGATCGCGACGACGATGAGATCGGCGAGAAATAAAATACCGTGGAAGAGTCGGGACGGTAAGATGTATTTTTCGAAGAAAAGGGATGAAACGTACTTTTGCTCTTACGCTCGGAAAGTTCTCTTCTCTGTTCTTTCTTTACCCGCGATGCATTTCCTATATTTTTCCATTGAAAAGTACATCCAAAGCGAGAGGGAGGAGGAGGAGGAGGAGGAGCGAGTACGTACGCGCTTTGAGCAGCAGCGGGACGGACAAAATGATTTTCCCGAAAATAAACGGGGAGGAGGAGGAGGATCGCGCATCTGAAAAATGTTACGTATTACCGTAAAAGCCGTCGAATATTGAAATATTTGAATCAGCGGTGGGTAGGTAAAGGATTCGCTGGAATCAATCCGGAATTACAATCGACGCGTTCCGGCGTGCGTTCCTTGCGACTGTTTTCATCCCGATAAAAATATGTACACCCGGAGAAAGAGCGCGCAGCTCCCCGGCCGGCTATAAAATTAACGATCGACCCGATATCATCGAGACGGATCGTTTCGTAATAACCGCAAAAGGAGAAGCGCGAGAAGAGAAGAAGAAGCCCGGTCGAAGAGGAAGTCGGTAGCCGCGTTACGATTGCGAAACGATCTCCAGCCGGCTAACGGACACCGCGCCGCGCCAGGGAGGAACTTCTTCTTCGTCGGGCGAAGAAATAAATACGCCGACAGTTCACGAAACGTGCAGGTGAAGTCCGGGACTACGGCTTGTTCCTCTCTCGTGCGGGATACACCGGGGCCGCCGGGGCTCTCGAGCGCAATATGAAACAGGCTCTGGACGCGAAAGACGGTATACAAGGAGAGACCGGCATAAGGGAAGAGCGCGAGAGAGCTACGAGATATACGGCCTCATAATTCGCTTCTAAACATCGCTAATTGCACCGCTGACCCTCTAAATCTTTCGGGATGCTATCTGCCTACTCCCTCTCCCTCTCTCTTTCTCTCTCTCCTTCGCTGCTGCCTCTTCCGCTCTTCTCTCTGCGTTACTTTCTAACCGTCTTCGTTCCGGCCGAGGCGAGGTGGCGCGAGGTATCTTGCTTACACGCTCTCTATTAACCCTCGCCGCGGCTCATCCATTTCTCAGATCGATGCGAGATACTGACCGGTGCCTCGGAGCTTTTCGGGCGTAGCCTCGGAGGGTCGTGGCGAGGAAATAAAAAAACAGAGGCGGATAGGCGCGAGGGAATCGCCGGTGTAGATCTGATAAGTAGCTTTAAACGAACGTATGATCCGCGATGGACGCGCGTTCTACTGTCGCGCTGAGTGATTGAATGAAGTTCTCTCGCTCGCGATAAGCTCGCCTCTCGAAAGGAGGGAAATTGGATGAAAATGGAAAATTGAATCAGGCCGCGCCGGTTACGAAAGAGAGGACGGGAGAAAACCGTAACGGGTATCGTATAATTAGTTTGAATCGCCCTATTAATCCAAAACAACACCGGAGAGAATGCATTTTATAAGGCTACCTGTTTAATTTGAGGGAAAAACGATCGTAGGTTCTTTTCATTAAAGGCTTCCTCGCTCGCGTACGCAGATTAAATTAGTGGACGCGTTGAGTTACAATGTTCTAAAGTCTGCATTAAAATTATCTAGGTAATACTATCCTTTTTCAAATTAATTATTTATTGCAATACGTGTGATGTATAATCATCAACAGTTGATAATAACTGAATAAATACTTTTTAAATACTTTTTTTTAAACACTTTGAGATATCGTTTACAGGGCTTTCTACCTAACACGATTATCTAAAATATCTCGTTTGTTTCTTACGATAGAAAAAATTTATTTATTTATTTATTTACGGGCTATAAAAACCTTTTATAATACAATAAAGTATATATACAGGCAGTACGTTTGAGCAGACAAGAAAATAATGGTTGATTTGATGTATAAGATTCAAAAAGAAGAAAAACAGAATAAAGAAAGTACAGAACAAAGTTAAGCAACTTAGATCATTGTTTTTGCTAGACAGATGAAAAATGATCTCGAAGCTTTTGTCTAATGGTAGGGCTGGAATCATTGGAAATATGAAATAGGTGACTGAGTCTGTTTGCCTTAGATGAGTATCTTGCAATGACATTAGTGTGCCCGAATCTAGATTGAAATTTATCAATGTTTGGTTTTCAAAGAAAACTGAATTGTCAAAAATTAATCTATTCCCGTATTTTGTTGGACTCACTCGGTATATAAAACATTAGAAAATTATATATAAAAATCAATAGAGAAAAGGAACTTGATCTCAGGCGTTTTTATTTCCTTTCATCCTTCGTTTCTTTATTCTTCTCGTTCATTCTCTCCGAACGAGTTCATACGTGAGCGTGTCACTTCTGATCGCGTGAATAAAATAATAGTTAATTCAGTTAAACGTAGAAACTAGAGTATTTATTTAAACCCATTTCCAACAATCAAGATCAAGAAAAATATCGAAAAAGAGAAAAACATTTTTCAAGATCACGTGAAGGCAATACTACTACAGGTTGTCGGATTCGACTTGACCTCGACTATCATATTATAATAATAGAAATAAATTCCATTTAGAAAAAACTTCGATGATATTGAAATCTCAATAAATACGACCTTGAACAATATATTTGTTCCTCCAAACCAAGGTAGGTATTTTATATGGTCGAGTTAGGAGAAAGACGGTGTATATTCTACAAGAGATCGATTGTCTTCGTTAAATTGTATACCGTACACTCTGGCGAGGCTGCGGTAATTGATCGGATGTGTTTCAAAGAAATCACAGAAAGTAAATGCAAAAGTTCGTCAGAAACTTACGGGGAAAGAAAGCTAGTGGTCCAACCGCCTAGGTCGTTTCCCGTACACCGCCGTGAAACTTTTACCGGAGATCAAGGAGGGGGGGGGGGCAGGGTTGATTGAAACAGGGTGAGAGGTATCTCGTTTAGTAATCTTGTCTTTTGTCGCTGGCGGTCATGAACGAGGCTCTTTCGTTCCCTCTCGTACCGGGTGGCTTAACTTCCAAAGGCAAACGCGCGGTCGAAAGCCAACCAGTCGCATTGTCAATGAATCTCCGCAGTTACTTTCCGGTCGGTTTCTTTGATTTCACGCCGGGAAAACTGTTTTCCTTGTTACGACCGGGGCCCCGCTTGAGAAATCAAGTGTCCACGGACGCTTTTCCCGTCTATTGTAATCAGGGAGCGGCGAAGAATTAAAATTGATCATTCCTTTGCCGCTTCAAACGGAGTCTAGCGCATTCTCTGATTGTGTCTTCTACTTTGAACTAAATTAAACGGGCTTGCAAGTATTCTGTGTAACGTCCAAACTCGACGTCGACGAATAAGTTCCTTCAACGATCGACCAAATCATATTTCCACATTGCTTCTAAATTCACAATTCTACGAGGTCGGATTCCGTGCGCCGAAATCCAGTCGGTTATTAATTTTGTTAATACCGTGAAATCGGGGATGTACGTATGTACTCTGTCCTCCGATTAAATAAACTGCTTTGCCGTCTCAAGGACGGCGCGGTGAACAACTGGCCGCAGCGAAGGGTTATTACGTCAGAGCAGTGCTTTCCAATTTACTTTACGGGGACGAAGAACCCTCGTTTCGCGTACCGAAAGTGATTTCTTTGTTTTATCGACTCGAAATGTCGGGTCCACACTGGAGAAAAGTGTTTGTGAACGAAAATAGCGTCGTGCCTTCGGTGAAGATCGCGAAAAGCAGTGTGGACGCAGCGTAATGAAATGCCTGCCAACGGGTTCCTCTAATACAATACCCCCGCGAGCCTCGAGCTTCTTGCCCCTTTATCATCTCCCTTGGTTCCGCTGGCCCTTTTTCCTCTGGTTAAATAGTACCTACGCGCATCCGTATCGACGTGTCCCCTCGTCCTCTCCGTTCCGCGCTACGTCGTCGATGTAAATAACCGTTTCCGGCTTGTAGACTTCTTCGCAAACAGACGGCTAAACATTCTTACTTCTCACACCGTCAATTATTTTAATTAAGTCACGTCCCGGAAAACAAATGCTTCGCCGCGCCGCGTCCCGCAGGCAACTCTTGTTCGAAGTATCGACAGGATACTCTCTCGGGAAACCGAGGACTTCCATGGTACACCTTGTTACTCAATCGATGTATATTTCAGCGTTTCCTCTTCGGTTATTGTGTGTCTCTGAAAAGTTCTGTCTATCTAAACCTAAAACAAAAATGACAAATGTATATACGATGTTTTCCAGAGCAGAGTCCCCTCGTAAAGAAGAACTTTTCGAGAGAGACGAACTAAAGTTCGCTAAAAATTATTTCACTTTCGAACTGCCACGCGATTAGATTTGTGAGCATGAATATCGTTATCCTATAAAAATCTCCTTTGTCACCGTGACAAGCTTGAGAGTATTCAACATAAATTCCTTCGTCACCTTTCTATCCTTACTGAACACCCTATGTGCTACTTGGACCATAACTTTTCAGCAATCATGCTGAAATTTGGTATAACCATCCTTGAAAATAGAAGAACGATCTCGGAACTAATTTTCCTCTCTAACCTACTTAATCATAAAATAGACTCTCCTGCTCTCCTGGACCAAATCAAATGATACGCTCCATCTCGCAATCTCAGACCTAACAAAACTTTTTGTCCAGTGAAATTTACTTCTCGATTTGGACATTCTAATGTAGTAAACAGAATATTATCTAAAGCCAACAGATTTTGTCACATTTTTGACATTTTTATTGACTCCAGCCAAGAAGTCAGTCATTAGAAGAAAGCTTTGTTCTTGTTATAGATTTTGTAATGGGCGCGAATGGAAAGAGCGGATGATGTATGCGAGAGTGTAACGAATGGTAGGAGGAGAGACAGAGAGGTATAAAAGGGAGTGAGCGACTGAAAGTGTGGGTTAGTTAGTTAGTCAGTGAAACTGGAGAAATTGGCGAGAGAACGAGTGGAGATTGGGAATCCAACGATAGCATACATATTTGTGCCCATAATTATGAAAATGGTCTAAGTCAAAATTATTTAGAAAATGAGTTTCTCAGTTATTTCACACCACATTATGAATATAGTGTGAAATAACTAATAAACTCATTTTCTAAATAATTTTGACTTAGACCATTATTCATAATTATGGGCACATTTGTACCTTTATACATTAATTACCGTTTAGTAACAGATTTTAAAATAAAATCTTTAATATTCTTTTTTTGATTCTCAGTCGTTATAATATCTCTTTTTCTTTTTTTTTTATCTTTTTTTTACTGCTCTGTACCATTCTCTTCAATATGTAAAAGGGTTAATTACCTATGAATTAAATAAATAAATAAATAAAAATAGAGGCATGCAGGCCCATCGCGCGTGGCTCGTTTGCATTCGTCCCTCGTCGCGGTTGCCGATCGATTATTTTTCCGTGCGATCGATAAATTGTAAACACTTCGTGGAACGTTTCGTTTATCTTATTTCTCGTGTTTGCTATCGGCTCATTTCACGGCCGGTACCCATAAGGAGAGGAGATCCGAGTGTTTTTAAGGTGAAAGGGTCCTGCGGCAGGCCTCCGCTTTCGGTGTCTGTTTACCGAACTTATTTTGGTTAAGTCACGTTGTCAAAACAAACCCCGTGACACAGTGTATATAGGATCCGGGCGGTGCGATAAGTCCAGTTTCGTGACGAATACCTACAGTGGCCCTCGCGCCGGAAAAGCTTTCACGAGGTACCCTCTCGGGTCCGCTCGTGTTTTCTCTTTTAAACGCGCGTCGTCAACGTTCCGGAATGCGAGTGCGCAGACCTCCCGGAAGGCAGCCAGCCGCCGCCGTGCCGCAGACGGTAATCGTTCCCGTAGAAATATTGCGAGCAGTTTAACCCAGGAATTGCCATCCGCGCGCGTTCGCTAAGCATTCATAGCTTCCGGGGTAGGTACAGGCGCAACCGGAGAGGCGGATCCGTCTAAATTAGCCGTAACTCGCGACGCGGATAAATATTTATCGGTGCGCACCACCCCGCGGTGCTTTTCAAGTTACCACGAAAAAAAATCCTATATAACGTCGTTCTCTTTGTTTCGATGCCAGCTTCCGGCGGCAAGAATATCCATGGAAACACGTTGCATTTAATTGTTAATATTTGTTAAAGCAAACGCTATTTCTTTTTAACAACTGCGAATGTAGCGCTGTCTTTGATTTATTATGCGTAGATGCGTGCTATAATCCGATAATGAATCGCGGTAACAAAACAAGTGAAAATTCAGTTTGTTGTTAATGGTCGTCGAAATCCCATTAGAATCGGGTGGAGCCTTCCATTTGCACGTAATGAAAGTTGAATTCGTGGCCGTGTAATCTCTTCAGGATTAAACAATAGGTTCTCGGCTCGCTCCGCGGCGTAAAAGGGGGAGGCGGCAAAAATGATTCATATTCCGTGTTACCGTGCAGCCCGAGGATTTAACATTTATCACTGGGTCGCGTCAAGGAGCAAGCTGGCTACGAAAGAATCGCTACGGGGCTGACGAGCTGTTGCCGAGAAGGCGCGGTGTCGCGACTTAATTTAAATAACCTTCATTAATCAAATTACTTCGACGCCGCGGAGGAATATAATATTTTCCTCTGGCAATTTTCGTTTTCGCGACGACGAGTTCGAGGGGTTTTCACCCTTGGTGGCAAACTTTCACGAGTGCCCCAGTGCCGCGAATCAAGCTCGACGATTTAACCCTTTCATAAGCACCGATAATTTATTTTAGACTGTATCTTTGAAAAATTGAATACTAACCGGTATTACGTGGATTATACTCCTTTGACTATTAAGCTTTATCAGCAACAAGTGTGTGTGTGTGTGTGTGTGTGTGTATTCAGAGATACCGAACGAAACGTATTAAACCGTTTATAAAGTATGCTCTGTGACAATTGGCAGCTTAAACAGAAGTCGCGGTTCTCGTAAATGCGACTAGTGTTTGTGCAATTACGATCGCCGTGATCTTCTTTCAATTAATTTGACACGGCCCAGAGGCAAAGCGAACGCATATTAATTATTCTGCGATTGAATATGTAAACGGGGCTATTAAACTAAACCAACGGCTTCCGAATACGCGCGTATGCGTGGATTTAGTATTTCTTCCGTAACACAGTCAATTACATCCTTTGCAACGTGATTAATTGAACACCGCTCTATTCGTAGGTACAACGCGATGCATTCATAATCCTCTCCTATCGAATCCACGATTCACGAATCGAAGAAACGGTCCCTTTGTTGAAGATTATCGCGAATTAAGGTAGTTCTCCACAAACTCGAAGTACTGGATATCATTATGAAAAAAATATATTTGATTCTTGAAATAACAAAAAATATTATAGAATTTTTTACAACTCCGATTACCGAACTCATTTTCGAGAAAAAAATACTTAAAGTTGCTTCGTTTTACACGCTGTATTGTATGTAGCGCACTATTATGTGTAATATTATTAACACATTACTGTACAAAAACACTGTAGATGTTAATGCAAAATTGAGGTCTAAAAGCTGTAGATTTCTACTTTCTAATTATTGAATGAAAATGAGGGGTAGCCGAATTCATTTAAAAGATATTTAACGTTCAAGGAACAAAAAACTATGATATGATAACCTCTTCCTTGTCTATCATATTAATGACTACGTGTGTCATTGCTACACACAANCGCGCGTTCGCTAAGCATTCATAGCTTCCGGGGTAGGTACAGGCGCAACCGGAGAGGCGGATCCGTCTAAATTAGCCGTAACTCGCGACGCGGATAAATATTTATCGGTGCGCACCACCCCGCGGTGCTTTTCAAGTTACCACGAAAAAAAATCCTATATAACGTCGTTCTCTTTGTTTCGATGCCAGCTTCCGGCGGCAAGAATATCCATGGAAACACGTTGCATTTAATTGTTAATATTTGTTAAAGCAAACGCTATTTCTTTTTAACAACTGCGAATGTAGCGCTGTCTTTGATTTATTATGCGTAGATGCGTGCTATAATCCGATAATGAATCGCGGTAACAAAACAAGTGAAAATTCAGTTTGTTGTTAATGGTCGTCGAAATCCCATTAGAATCGGGTGGAGCCTTCCATTTGCACGTAATGAAAGTTGAATTCGTGGCCGTGTAATCTCTTCAGGATTAAACAATAGGTTCTCGGCTCGCTCCGCGGCGTAAAAGGGGGAGGCGGCAAAAATGATTCATATTCCGTGTTACCGTGCAGCCCGAGGATTTAACATTTATCACTGGGTCGCGTCAAGGAGCAAGCTGGCTACGAAAGAATCGCTACGGGGCTGACGAGCTGTTGCCGAGAAGGCGCGGTGTCGCGACTTAATTTAAATAACCTTCATTAATCAAATTACTTCGACGCCGCGGAGGAATATAATATTTTCCTCTGGCAATTTTCCTTTTCACGACGACGAGTTCGAGGGGTTTTCACCCTTGGTGGCAAACTTTTACGAGTGCCCCAGTGCCGCGAATCAAGCTTGACGATTTAACCCTCTCATAAGCACCGGTAATTTATTTTAGACTGTATCTTTGAAAAATTGAATACTAACGGGTATTACGTGGATTATACTCCTTTGACCATTAAGCTTTATCAGCAACAAGTATTCAGAGATACCGAACGAAACGTATTAAACCGTTTATAAAGTATGCTCTGTGACAATTGGCAGCTTAAACAGAAGTCGCGGTTCTCGTAAATGCGACTAGTGTTTGTGCAATTACGATCGCCGTGATCTTCTTTCAATTAATTTGACACGGCCCAGAGGCAAAGCGAACGCATATTAATTATTCTGCGATTGAATATGTAAACGGGGCTATTAAACTAAACCAACGGCTTCCGAATACGCGCGTATGCGTGGATTTAGTATTTCTTCCGTAACACAGTCAATTACATCCTTTGCAACGTGATTAATTGAACACCGCTCTATTCGTAGGTACAACGCGATGCATTCATAATCCTCTCCTATCGAATCCACGATTCACGAATCGAAGAAACGGTCCCTTTGTTGAAGATTATCGCGAATTAAGGTAGTTCTCCACAAACTCGAAGTACTGGATATCATTATGAAAAAAATATATTTGATTCTTGAAATAACAAAAAATATTATAGAATTTTTTACAACTCCGATTACCGAACTCATTTTCGAGAAAAAAATACTTAAAGTTGCTTCGTTTTACACGCTGTATTGTATGTAGCGCACTATTATGTGTAATATTATTAACACATTACTGTACAAAAACACTGTAGATGTTAATGCAAAATTGAGGTCTAAAAGCTGTAGATTTCTACGTTCTAATTATTGAATGAAAATGAGGGGTAGCCGAATTCATTTAAAAGATATTTAACGTTGAAGGAACAAAAAACTATGATATGATAACCTCTTCCTTGTTTATCATATTAATGACTACGTGTGTCATTGCTACGCACAAGCAACATAACATTATTTTAACATAGTTACCTTTATACTAATATCAACTAAAACAATATTAAAATTTAATAAACATAGTCTATACTAATCGAACAATGATTTTCAACATTTTATTTTGCACGCCCAATTGACTAGAGAGTCCGTAGAGAACTACCTTAATTAATCCGCGGCGGGATTAAATCGGGCAGATCCGTATACTTTTGGAAGCGAGCCTTGTACGCGGTCTTCCGCGACAAAACAAGTTATCGTCGACGGGCGAGGCTTTTTACGCGCGTCCACGTAGCAACGCGACGGGTCGAAAAAGGGTGAGCGTGGCGGCAGGTCTCGCACAGCCAGCTGGAAATATCATTTCACGATTAGGGGCGCGTCGCGTTCCACGGCGAGCCGGCCGACGTCGCTTTAACTCGGCATCACCGCACGGTATGGCAATGGGAAACGTTATTTCTCATGTTTTCGCGATACGTTAACAGAAAACACGAGAGTTTCTAGTACGTACATATTATCGCGGAGGAGGGCTTTACCCCGCCGCCGGGCGGCACGGCGCGGCGGCGGGAACGGGGGATCGGCTCGGCCTGGAATCTAATTGTTCGGATACACGCATTTCACCGAGCGCCACCACCGCCGCGCCGTTTTGCTTTTCGCGTCGCGGCACGCACACACGGCCGCACCGAATTTTAAGCGCTCTGCATACCGAGTGCTTGGTCGACTTAATGAAGCATTAATCGATCACGGGCGGCGAATTTTCCGCCCGTGCCACCGGCGAGCTTTAAGGGGGCACGCGATTGAAAGCGGTTCGAAAATAAAGAACTCGAGTACACTATCGCGAGCCGGATTAATAACGTTGTTTAATTGTACCTGGATGGTGGAGGAGAACGTACTGCCGGCTGCCGATTAGATTCGTTCGGGCGATCCGATATCGTGTTATAAGTACACGCGGGTATCGTACTCGTACAAGTGGAACGCGTGTTCGGGGCTCGTGTCTCGCATAATTCTTTATTAATAAACCATTTCGTCGAGCAGCGCCGATTACGTCACGGAAGCAGAACGATATAATGTTAGTCCGTTGAACGGTTCAGCTAATTAGCTACTCACGCAAAACGGCGAATTACGATAACGGCCGCCGGTATAAAGTTTCAATTGTGTGTCGGGGAGAAAGTTAATCCGCGACGGTCGACGCGATCAGTGTGCAAGAGCCTTTAAATAGACGAGGCGAGCCAGTATTCAGGTAACTACTCGGTATGTACCGCCGCACTGACACATGCATCGAGAATACACGCTCATTATTCCGTACACGGGGTTTCGATCAAGCGCCACGAGCCACCGGGATTGTTTTAATGAAACCATTTCCTCCTCCCTTGTTCCGTTCCCTCGCTCCTGGCCGTCATCTTCCGCACGCTTTTCTTGTGTCGCGTCGTCGCCTTCCTTCCGCGAGCGGAAGAAGCAGAGCCAGTCGCGTCGATGATACGAAGGGACGAAGACTGTCCGATTGATAGCGCAGATAATGGAGCTGCCACGATGCAAAGACCACGTCACGTCCACGAGAAACGACGGCAAACGTCGGTTCGCGGTAGCGTCGATTGAAGCCCGTTCGATAAAAACCCATAACGCTTTATTACGCTCTATAACTAACCCCGCTGCGCCACCGACTTTGTGCTTCGATTAATGGCTGCGAAATTGGAATTCCTCCTGAAAACGTTCTGAAATTTCGCGGCTACTACGAATTCGGAACATCCATGCGCTGTACAATAATGTCGTTGTTGATTCCGGTATCCCCGGCCATTTCCCATATACGTTTCGCAATATTTTGCGGCCAGAGATCGGTCAATTTCCGTGCGTTCATCATCAGAATGCAGCCCGTCGTTCGCGAAAAACCGTGCGTATTTCCGCGATGTCCGCCAGACCGCCGGGCACCGCGAGCATTCTCTTCTCCGCGCGTTCATATATACGTATCGCTTAATTTCCAGCGGACCGGGTTAGAATATAATAAAAATGACGGACAGCGGCGCGACGCGACACGGTTCCGCTTCAAAAATAACGCGCATATATTAAAAGGATATATCGCGGCGCGCGGTGTCGCACGGAGCCGACTCGGTAATCTTGACCGTTTTATTTCTCGCGAAACTCGCGGCCGGTCGTGCGGCGCGGCTCGGGGCAGTATCCCGTGAAAAATATTCCGCCGGCTTCAAACAGTGGCACCGGTGAAGCGGCGTAAAAGGTGACAGAGGGAGGGCAGCGCGGAAGCATCGCGCGGGACGCGCCTCTGTGTTATTTCATAACCGAGCGGTCCTGGTAAAAGGGAACGACACTTTCATATCTTTCCGCGCATTAATATCGCGTTACGACAAGGAGAACCAAAATCTAGGACGCGACGCGAGACGACGCCGCCGCGCAGTACCGGCCAGCCGCGGAGAGTAATGCGCTCAGACGCGAAATATTAATGCGAGCCAAGCGAGCGCGGCGTCGCGACGCCGACGAGACTGTCGAGTGTTCCTCTTTCATAGACTGAATATTGTATCTAAACTTGTGCGAGGTAATATATTAATATGTATTAATGAGTAATGTCTCAAAAGTTAAATATTTTTGTACGCAAGGGTGGCACTTAAGGAGGTTCTACCGGTAACAGTTTTAAAATTGCGAAAAATCTAAAATTTGGCGTATGAGTAGATTTTGGTTAAATAATGACTCTGTTAAATTTTGGTGAACTTTCTTGGGATGAGAGAAAAGTTCTGAAGATTTCAATTTAAATTGTTTTTCACAAATATCTAAGTTCCTATTGGTCGAACGATATATATGCATAGGATCGAAATTATAGATTGATAAATTCTCTACAACAATCATTGTTGGTATTTTTCTCCTGCGAGTAACGGTTTTCAAAATAACACGCGACAAAGTTTTAAGTTTTCGAACTAAGCCGCGTACATCATTCTTCCGAAAACTTCAAGTTTTTACCGCGTGTTATTTTGAAAACCGTGGCCCACAAGAAAAAAATACCAAGAATGAGTGTTGTAGAGAATTAATCAATCTATGATTTCGATCAGATACATATATATCGTCCGGCCAATAGGAACTTAGATATTTGCGAAAAACAATTTAAATTGAAATCTTCAGAACTTTTTTCTCATCCCATGAAAGTTCACAAAAATTTAAGTGAGTTATTATTTAACCAAAATCTACTCATACGCTAAATTTTAGGTTTTTCGTAATTTTAAAACTGTTACCGGTAGAACCTCCTTAAGGTGGCTCCAGCATTTGGTGTCGTATCAAGCGGGGGTTCCAATTAAGATTTAGAGTTTTTTGCTAGTTGAATGCTCTTGACATAAATATATATTGTTGTACATGATTCAAATGTACATAACTCGCAAAAAAATGTCACAAATAATAAAAAGTAAAAAAGAATTATGTATGTTAATTTTCGCCGAATGAAAAACGCCCTCTGCTCTACGTTCCTGATCTAGCACAAGTTGGTAAAATATAACATGTCAAACTTTGACTGCTATTTACTCATCAAAATGCGTAGTTACCTATATTTATTTTGATACTAGCAGAATCCTTGTCTCAAATTTTATAAGCATGTAATTTTGTACTCAAATCTATAATTTTATTACTAAGAACAAGCAATTTATCCTACATTTCCCATATAACTCTATGTTAAAAATGAATATTTTGTAATGTACTTTTCTCACCGATTTATGTGTTGACTTCCTGTTTTTTTTATGGCTATCAAAAGATAAAGATTTGAATAATATTCTCCTAAAGTTTACCCCCAATCTATAATTTTAGACAAACTCGCTGGAGTCACCTTAAGTATTTAAAAATAATTGAATCATAGGTCGAATTGAAGCGTACGTCGTGGATAAGCTCCAGACAATTCTGAATAATTCGTCGGAATTAAGGCTCGGAAAAGAAGAATATCGTAGCGATTATCCTCGAAGCAGGCTGTGACCTCTTTCGCTCGTGCTATTCCGTAGACGCAGACGTCGCGTACCTGTCTACCGGCTAAAATGACCGGGAAACCAGAGGAACGGTCCGCGCGGAAGGAACAGGGCGAACAGACAGAGAGACGACCAACATAGTCGGGTCTTATTTGAACAGCGTGTATATTTAATTTAGCTTGCATATACACGTCTCGGCTAGCGACGTTTTTTCCGTGGCCCGGAACAGCGAACGCCACGCGAAACGTCAGGCGGGCCCCGACGCGCTAAACTTTTAGGAATTGCGCGCGCTCGTCGGAATATATTTGCATGCTCCAGTTTTCCCGCGTTTTTATTTACACTGCAGTCGGGAATTTGTGGTTTCCCGAGTGTGCCTCTTTCTTCCCTCTTCATTTCTTCTGGGCTCGGGAATCCGTGGCTCCTCGGCTGCTCGCGAAAACTTGGTACCAGCGGCGGCGAGGAACGTCGCGAACAAGCCGTCCAATAACCCGGCGCAGCGTCGCGTTAGCCGCTTATTAATCGGCGGAACGGACACGTGTGTCCGATACGTGGGGAACACGAGAACCGGAACGTGGCAATTAAAGAAAGCTCGCGTTGTAATCGAAGCACGGACGTGTTTCCCGCGTGTAACGACCGTCTCGGGGAGAGCGATCCCGTTCGGCTTACACCGGCGATTACAGAGCGTGAAGCACGATCGGTGTACGCTTGTCGGGCCTGATAAGGCCGAGAGACCGGCCGAAGATTTACATAGGGAAACAAGAAATGCGAAGGAGGAGCGATACCGCGCGATATTTATGGCCGACGGGAGCGCCGCTACTGGATCAACTGTCGGTCAATACTTCGTCAACGTTAGTGTATTAATTGCGCGTTTAATTGGCACGCACTTCGACCGAGACGGGGGTTTGGCCAACTATTACTTCCATACGGAGCAAATCGAGCGGCTAGGAAGGAAAACAGCGGCCGCCGACGTACTGGTATTCGTGCCGCGACTTTTTTGGTCGCGGCACGCCGTGGCGCAGTGTGATGCAACCGTGTCGCGTTCCACGTTCGAGTCTGCTGCCTTCGCAGCGATATAGTCGTGTGACTCGGTTTCGAGCGCGGTGCATTCAGCGATTTTAGGAATTGGAACGACCCGCGACGGCAGTTGTCGGACGTTTTTTTGCAACGCTTTTTCCCGCGACGGGCGGTGCGCGCCTTTATATGGCTTCGATATCTTATCTTTTATATCGGACAGATACCTCGTTAGAAAAAAATGTATATGGAATGGGTTCTGGGAACTGTCGATCTCCCCTCGTCGCGTTGCCTCCTGTGTACATATCGTACACGGGACTGATAGCAGAAAGTAAATAGTTCGCGGTTCAGTTTTTCAAATATATATTCACACTGTCGTTAGCCTCAGCCGGATATTCTCCGCTTCTTGCTAGATCGCCTCGGCGTGTACTCAGTTAATGAAAACATTGTCGTGGGGAGTGCGCGAAAGCGAAGAGGGACGAGCGAGAGCGGCTTGTCGCACACGATCTCCCGAGCGCGTCACACACCGTCCGCTCGAACACGCTCGCCGCGCTGCGACGAAGCTGCTGCCAGCCGCCCTATCGTCGACGATCGACGGTCAGCCCGACGTATACGCGGCGCCGGGAACAAGGCCAGGCGAAATTCGAACACGGGGCGGATCCGCCGGCTACCCGTTAGCCGCGCGTGTTAACGCGCGCCGGCTGATTCCCACCGCTGAAAATAGAGTGGCAGTATCGCGCGCGCTAGGTAAATGCGGCTTGCGCCACCGCATCGCCACTAAATCATCCATACAATAGGGCGAAAAGATTAAAGCCGTAACGAGACTCGGCCGGGATCGCGGGCCCGCGTATAATCCGGACGAATTCGACGAGGCTCGATCCGTTAATAAATAAATGGACGTTGACGGGGCACATATACGCGAGGGTGAGCCGCGTCGATTCGTTTTCGCGATCGTTCACACCTGTCCTTCCGTAGCAACGCCTACGATGACTCGTGACGCTGTACCGTGCTGCTCTAAATTTTGTATGGTGAGAGAGAGAGAGAGGGGGGGAAGGGGTCTCGCGACGCGTTGGTCGATGGACAACGTTAGGGTGGAGGAGCGAACGGATTCATTGAAGCGGCGGGATTGATTGCGAGTGAATGTCGACCCGTGTATTATTAATCCGATCTGAGAAAAATATCATACCCGAACGACTCTGAAGTGGGCTATAATTAGAAGATCAATGGGCTTTTCTATCTGTGAGCTCTTCTCCTGATACGATCGACCGTTTCTGTGAGGATTCAGGGGTGGAGTACGCAAAGAATACTGTGTCCTGTCGGGGAGGGGGATTATGGGATTGAGCTTTCATTTGTGGGATTAGTATTAAAATACAATTTCTTTTATCGCGGCTTATTCATAAATAGACGACCTTCCGTGGATTATACATGAACGTAAGTTTTAACGATAACGGAAATAGTTACGTAGAACTATATTAATTATAAAGTGGTACACGAATTTTCTCGAGAACTTGTCTTCCGTAGATATGTGTAAAGCCGGCAGTGGCTGCCTGCACGTAGCACGGTCGCCTATGGCACTAACTTTTCACGCTAGCACAGGCCATACGCCAACTTCGGCCAAAGTTATATTTCAATGTTTCACTTCCGCAGTAAGTTTTTTTTGTCGAATTGTGCTTCTAATAAAAAGTTAATTCTGGCAAAAAATACGTCTCCAGCGCTCCGTAACTATTTTTACACTGTGCAATTATTCTTTTTGAACTGAAGATCAAATGTATTTGAACGGGATTGTCTTGCTTATAGTGTGACCCGTGGACACCCGTTTCCGCGTTAGATGAGATCACGAGCGGAAAAAAACCGAAGATACTGTTGAAACCGCGATTCACTTCGTCATTGCAATAACATTCGTCTGTCACGGAACTTGGCTATCATCGACGGTACACGAACTTATCATTATGCACACAACGAGAGCAAGCTGAGACCAATTATTATTTGCATTGCTATTGTATCGTTACGCAACTCTCGAATGAATCATCGTTACACGCCGAACGGCACCCAAGCGACCCTTGCGGGATTAATTTATCTTAAGAACATCCCGGGAGAGGAAACAACCGCGATTCCATGCATCGACAAATATTCTACTTACTTTAGACTTCTATCGTTGACCAACTTGCCCATAGAACTCCAGTTTTCCGTTACCTGGGGACACCATCGTACCGATAATTCCGCTATCGAGTTACCGCTCGTTATTAACTCCTTACCGGGTTTAAACTCGGTTCCTCATCGCGCGGCAATGCTCGTTAATTACGAGCGAGAGAGTCGAAGAAAAAAATTGGCGTATCGCGTCTTCGAGAATCTGCATAAACGGGATCGACAAAGCAGAATTAACGGCCGCTCGTTGGTCAATCGGGGACGTCGCGTATTTCAGGACGCGAATTATTGCCTTGTGCGAGTTACAACCGGAGTCAGCCGTATCGTACCGGGTAGCATCGTCGAGCCGAGATTAGTAACGCCCGGCAAGAACGTACGGTCGATTCTAATCAGTCGTCACGCCTGTGCGTACGTAACGACGTCGTTATCGGCGTCTCCATATAGTTTCGGTGTTACATTCTAGCTCTGTCACGTCTCTTTCCCTTACGCTCGATACGGTAGATCAAACAATTTAGGCCTCTTGTTACGCTTTGATGACGATTATGTTGTTAGTTACTGCCACTATGGATAAGATAATAATGCTGCAACGAGAGTTGTGTAAACTTATCAATGAAAATCCTCTGATGTTATCTCAAGTACAAAAATAAATGTATGATATTCAGACAAAGCTTCTTTTCATGAAATCAAAATGTTCGGGATATCACAAATTAAGGATTTATATTGGCTATACAATCAATCCCAAACGTGTATGTAATCCATATATACATAATCATGCACATACTTGTACCTCAGTTATATCTATATACAGTGACTTCCATTAATATTCGAACACATTTTGAAACGGTATAAGATTTTTAGTATTGGATTGAAGAACTTTATCTTCTGTGGAATTTTAGAAAGCTTAATTTACTGTAGAATGTGTAACAAGAAATTAAAAAAACTTGGTATTCATTGAAATCGCGAGGAAAATAGTAAAGGACATGGTTTTTAACTTTTTTTATTAGGGTCTGGAATAAAAATTGGAAGTGTCTCGTTTGCAGATCTAAGTAAGTTATATGCATATACAAAGTTTCATCAAAATCGATCAATAGTGCTATGCGCTATAAGCGATTAGAAATAAAAAAAATCGCAGTTCTCCACGACTTTCAATCTACGACTGGGATAAATTAAAGAATTTTTACATTTTTCGATATGTCTAACTCTTTTATGGTTTCATGGATTTTTATAAAACTTTATACATTCATATAACACTTTTAAATCTACAAGCGGGATGTTTCAAATTTTTGCTAGAGCCTCTAACAAAAAAGTTTAACATCATGATCTTTTCTTTCTTCTTCGAGATTTTGACGAATAGTAATTTATTTTAATTGTTTGTTACACATTACATAGTAAACTGAGCCTTTTAAAAGCCCACAAAAAATAAAGTTAGTTGGCTCCATATTAAAGAACTTATTCCGTTTTGAAGTATGTCCGGATATTAATGGGAGTCACTGCATATCAGTATTCGTTGCTGTATTAAAATTCTTTAAAGTCCATGGATGATGATTATTTTTGTAGAAATTGTTCATAAAACACTGGTGATTCGATATGAACTTTTTTCAACAGTTTATCACCGTTCTTTCTGGGTTATTTTCGAGATCAAAGTAAAATTTTCCTTGGGCTATTGCTGATTATTATAAGAGTACATGAAAATTTTAAATTATATAAAAAGTACGGGGTATAATGTCAATTAGAGAGGTGCAAGGAGATGAAACCCAGACGTCTAGGCATTCGAGGCCCAGACGTATTTGTTTGGGTTTCGATAAGGATTTGGCCGTTGGGATGATGTCACAGAAAACGCAGCCAGGATGAGGACAAAAAGGGCTGTCGGGACTTCTCTCTCGAGTCAGCTCCTGACGCGCACAGACCATACTCCGGCTTTATTTCAAAGAAGCAAATAAAGTTTTATTTGTTATTAATAATAATTGTTTCTTTAAACGCACCCTTCTTAAAATTACTATAATTTAAGAAAAATCCCATGAATTGATTAAAAATTTTACAGGTAGCTTTGTAATAGTAATAGAAATCTATAATAACAAATTCAACATGCTAGCATCGGTTAAGTATATCGCCCATACATCCTTAAATTTGGTCCAGAGATATACCTTTAGTTTGTACATTGTTACGTCGAAATTGTGTTTATTCCTGGTTTGAGATCAAAGAAGTCGAACAAATCCTTCTGTGTACTACTTAGATTTAAATTAGCTCGCGCTGGTAGGTAGCGTGACTGGTGAACATGCTCAGGACACGAGCGTCTAATTCCTTTCGACATTTGTTTCTCTTATCGATCCCCCGGTCACCCCCGGGGGGTTGGACGTGCTCCGAGAAATTATTGCTCGGTTAGAACGCAGCTGTCGACTTTTGGAAAATTTTCTCCCGCTGAAAGGGGGGGAGAACGGAGCAGTTCCGTTCATTCAGAAAGTACATGGCCCGCGCGTTACGTAACCTACAGCCTCGAGCCCGTGACCCGGAGATACGTATAAAATTTCAACGTGGATTCAACATAAATTTTCTGGGCGTTTCGCGTGTTTTCACGGATATATATACGCGAGCAACACCTCGGCTCGCCGATCGTCTTCCACGTCCCGGGCCACGTAAGTAACCGAGGAAGGAGGAAGCAGCGGGCGCGGCAACGATGGTAAAAGCAAAGAGACTTGAATATGTATGGTACGGCGCGCGCGACCGTGCAGGCTAGGCCGCTAAGATACGACCGCTATCGCGTTTATTCATGCAACTTTTAATATTTAACCCGTAAGGTTATCTACCCTCGCGTATACTTTTTCCTAATACGCCTCTATCGTTCCGATGGCGCTCAGGGCGTTACAAAATCCGGCCGCGAAATCATCGGACGGTTTTAGGTTCGCGATACGTCGCGTATCAAACGAGGGGAAAGAACGTGTGAACCGGAAATCGCCGATAACCAGTAGGTTAATGTAGATAATATGCGGAAACGGGGATAATTGTGATAGTTGTGAGAAAGTGTGTCTAGTGCTAAAGATAAATGAACGATTGACGGGGAATACAGTTAGTACTTGTTTCCTTATTCTTGCAAAAGTGTTTTTAGAACGAAATTGTATTTTTTTTTATGAAATGAAGATGACGTTTTCGAAGGAGCACTCGTGATGGATCGAAGTTATTTTCTATACAACTATGCGACTCGTTGTAAGGGGGCAGATGACGGAACACGGCAGCCCTCTTCTCTGTTCGCTGATGCAGAAACTAGATGAACGTTGATAATATCGAAGTTAAAAGCGAAGCTTTAATAACGGGTTCCTCGAGGTTTCAGGCGGATACCGAAAAGAATCGAGCCGTGGACGGTCGAGAACCGGGGACACGTTCCGATTATACGCGGAGATACTCCTAGCCCGACTTACTAACTCTCGCATATGGGATTAGATCGATAAGATCCCCGGCAGGATTAGTTAATTAGACGAGCATCGGGGACAGGTCGATCCTAACTGTAATTCGTATTAATTACTGCACGTCTACCGTTTCTCTCTCAACCATTTTTCTTGCTTTTCGAAAATCTCGCGAAGAACGATTCGGATCGTTCTGATTGAGCCACTGTTACTATATTTCCTAGGAGAATTAAACATCAAATTAAACAGAATTCCATTAATTTTATACGTGCTCTCTTGTATGAAATTCAACAAATATCCTGATTATTTTTCCTGCTTTTCGAAAATCTCGCGAAGAACAATTCGGATCGTTCTGATTGAGACACTGTTACTATATTTCCTAGGAGAATTAAACATCAAATTAAATAGAATTCCATTAATTTTATATGTGCTCTCTTTTATGAAATTAATAATGAAATTCGACAAGTATTATAATTATTTTTCCTGTTTTTTGAAAATCTCACGAAGAGAACGATTCGGATCGTTCTGATTGAGCCACTGTTGCTATATTTCCTAGAAGAATTAAACACCAGAATTAAATAGAATTCCATTAATTTTATATGTGCTCTCTTGTATGAAATTAATAATGAAATTCAACAAATATCCGAACTATTTTTCCTGCTTTTCGAAAATTTCGCGAAGAACGCTCTGATTAAGCCACTGTTGCTATATTTCCTAGAAGAATTAAACATTAAATTAAACAGAATTCCATTAATTTTATACGTGCTCTCTTGTATGAAATTCAACAAATATCCTGATTATTTTTCCTGCTTTTCGAAAATCTCGCGAAGAACAATTCGGACCGTTCTGATTGAGCCACTGTTGCTATATTTCCTAGAAGAATTAAACATCAAATTAAATATATACGTGCATTAATTTTATACGCGCTCTCGTTTATGAAATTCATGATGAAATTCGACAAATATCATTTTGCAATGTTGTAATTTGCCATTTCATATTATTAATTTTGAATCATCTTTTGTTTCGCGTTTTCCCTCACCAGCTGCCCTTGTTCGAATTTTTCACCTATCGAATTTTCAATAATATCCGCGACTACGCATGGTTATTTATGATATACAATACATTTTGTTATCTTCATTGAGCGTTAAACTGGTGATTTCGCTCGTGTATTTCCGTGAATCTTTTTCCACATACATTTCGCAGGTAAACATGCAGCTAGCAATATTACAACGGTGGTATTCTAAAATATGTACGTACGTATAATAAAATCCGCGCGTTACTGCGGCCAGCAAAACACTAGTTTCGCGGGGATATAAACTCAATCAATCGTATTAATTACTCGCCGCTCGTCCTCGGATCCTATCACTTTTTTTCCGCCAATCTAGATCAATGTACCGGGCAAACACCGGGCATGGAAACAGCACGTTGTGAAAGAGAAGGTGTGTGAATGTTAACGCCAGTAAAATTGCGAGAGAAAAAGAGACGAGAGAGAGAGAGAGAGAGAGAGAGAAGCGTCGCGTTATCAGTTAACGAGCCGTTCTTGCGTTACGTCGGTGGGATGCGCCGGTGCATTTTTAAAAAGGGTGATTTTATTTTTGTTGTTAACCCAGGGACTTTTCTAAAGGATCCTCAAGCAGGGTTCTCGCGCGCGACCCTCTTAATAACTAGCGCGCGTGGTCCCCACGGGCGAGTAAAACACGCCACTCATGTACATGGTTCCATCCTCCTGCTATGAGGCTGTTAGGCGCCCGGCACCGATTTGAGCCAAGGATGCCGGAAAAAACCTGGGCGGACTTCGCCGAAGTCAAACATCTAGGCACGTATCATTTCCCTTTCAATCCGTTAATGAGCGCAGGGTCGTTTTCGGTCCGCGCCAGGTTGCCATTACCGCTACTCGTCCGCGTCCTTCCGTCGGATGATACATTCCTCGCTTTTGCCACCGTCGAGAGAGATCTCCAATTAAAAAACGACTCGCGCACTCGTCGTACTTATGAGTGGCGGCAGTCTTTTTTAATTGAATGCCGAGTCCACCGGTCTATCGACGACGCGATACCTTTCGAGTCCCAGGAAATTTTAAAGAGGACTCCGTAAATGCCTGGTCTCCCCCACCCCACGGGACGTGGCGTGGCTCGATTATTTTCGATTGAGAAATATTCGAGCGGAGATAAACTGGCGCGGCGAAAGATCGAAAGGTCTGACTACTCTCTATTTCAAACACGGTTTCACCGACTACCGAGCGCGACACGCGGGGGATTGAAACAAGGGAGAAACGAAATAATAACGCGGCACCGAGCACGGAAAAAGCACTACCGGTTTTGCGGTGGTGTAATCTAAGGGAAAAAGGCAGCGCGTTTCGTCGCGTCGCGCCGCATCGCGTACGCCGTTATAGCTCGGCGAGCTTTTCAGCGAGCTTTACGCTCGTTTCGTGACACTTTTCAAGGAACGTGAGACCGTGTCTCTACGCTCGGTGGCTGGTTTGCGCGCACGGAACCCGACCGTGTCCCGGTTCGCGTTTTAAACCCGCCACACCGATATTAATTACGCGCCGCGTCGAAAAGCGTGTATACCAGATAACCCGATTCCGCGGCTCTTTTTTCACCCCGTTCGAAGCCGCGGCGGCGGCGCGCGCGCGCCGCGAGTAATCGAATCACGGGGTTAAGGGCGGTTTTCTTCGACCTCCGTCGCACCGCGGGACTTTCATAAATTTCATTCAACCGACGCCGACCGACTTTCCAAATTCATTTTCCCGCGCACGCCTCGCGACGCGACAACCTTATTTCCGGGCAACGCGTTCCGTAAGAGAATTTTCTTTTCAGCGTCTGGCAATTTTTTTCATCAACGAGCCAATTCGTGGCCCCGACTATGAAAAACACTCTATTCGAGTGATATATTTCGTTCCGCGTTCTGAAATTAATTTTCTGCGCGAATCCGAGTAGTTTTAATACGCGCGCGCTCGCACTGTTTCATGTGAAACTATAATTATGACTCGAGGATCTTCTAATACGCGATAGCTAAGTGGCACTCGCACGTACTTTCTTTCATTTACACGTGATTAATAATTGGCCGGCGACTTGTAATTTATTATCGTACCCAGAAAGAGGATGGGGTTCTTTGAAAAGTTAATTTTATAATTGAACCGAGACCGTTGCGTGTGTTCAGGTTGTAAAGATACCGTCGACCGATTATTTGATCATTTCAACGGGGACGAAGAGCACGTCCGTATTTTTGACAAACTTGTTGCTCCTCGAGATCATCGCAGCTTTATCTTTAGTTGTCCACTGTCATTCCCGAAAGTGCTTTCTCTTGTTTCTCGAACCGAGATTTAACGTCGCGTCGTTCCACACTAAACTTAATTGCCGTTTTAGCCCGTAAAGAAAAGCATATATATATTCATAAAAGTGCGTTTTAAAAAAGATAATTGTCCACTTACTGATACAATCTTTTGGAAATATATTTTTATCTAACCAGAACGCCGAAATCCCCTGATAAGAGGGATCATTCAGGCGAGAACTCCATCACGGATCGCCGAATGGCGCCGAATTGAAGAAATCCGGGAATACACACAGTATTTCGGCATATTAGCCCCCGTTACTTTCTCTCTTTGTTCCGAGTCGTGTCGTCGAATGGAAGAGAAGCACCGACCGCATCGTTTACCCCGACCGCCCTGTTGCCACCTTTACCCCCAGTTCGGTTCAAAGAAAACCCCGTAAATAGTGGATTGCGGGGACCATAACAAACTCGAATGGTACATTTCGCATTTATCAAAGAGCCCTCGTTCCCGGAGCCTTGCATTACCGTGCTTAGAGGCATCCGAGCCGCTTCTTGTAATCCGTCCTATCCACCCCCGCTATACCGACTCCCCTCGCTCCGTTCGTCCTCTTATCTATCTATAGTACAGTCCCGCTAACCGCTCTCTCGGAGGATAATGCCGAGAGAGGAGAGGGACTTCAAACGGAATACCGTATCTTCTTGCCGGTATAAATAACAATCCGCGCGGAGCTATATTGATTTTGAAGGAGACGTCGCCCGACGGAAATAGGGAGCGCGTGCATATCGCTTTTCCGAAAAAAAAAATTCGTCTCCGTCGTGCGGTCTGTACACACGAACTCGGCGTCGCAGCTCCTTTTGTGCGTCGCGAATCGGCGCGCAGTCGGCTATGATCGACGACAGAATTTCGTCGGTGCACGGGATTTTGATTGAAATCACTGGACCGTCTCGACAGAGCGTTCGTGAATTAGAAGTTCCACTCTCTTTCTTGTAGTTGCTCGAAGGAAGGAAGGATGGCAGCCGAGGGTATTGTGCACGGAAAATAAAAGACCAGGAAAGAGTTGGTGGACTGGATTAATATTCCAGTTATCTTTTGAATACAACTTTGCCTAGAGAAATTAGAAATTCTATGAATAATTCGAAATGTATTTACGTCGGTATTAATGGAAACGTTCTCCAAAATTGTCCTGATACTTGACGAACTATAATAATTAGGAAAAACCAGAATTAAAAAGAATGGGTTATTTGTTTTCATGAAAATTATCAGGACTTTGGTCATCCTCTGATGAAATAAAAGTTCGACTTTCCCTAGACGAATTGGGAATTCTGTAAATAATTCTCGGCATCGAAACGAATTTACGTTGGTATTAATGGAAACGTTATCCAAATTATTCTGCTACTTGATGAAATATAATAATTAGGAAAGACAGGAACTAAAAAGAATGGGTTATTTATTTTCATGAAAATTATCAGGACTTTGGTCATCCTCTGATGAAATAACAGTTCGACTTTCCCTAGACGAATTGGGAAGTCTGTAAATAATTCTCGGCATCGAAACGTATTTACGTTGGTATTAATGGAAACGTTCTCCGAATTGTCTTGCTACCTGATCAAATATAATAATTATAAAGGCCAGAATTGAAAAAGAATAGACTATTAATATTTGTAAAAATGATCAGAACTTCGATCATCCTCTGACAGAATAAAGTTCAGCTGATTGATTTCCGGTAAAGTCTGTACAAATGACGAAGATAGTTCTCGGAGAAGGTCGTGGAAAGGGTCTCCCGCGATGTGAACTTGGACACCTGTTTCACTGAATATTTCCACCGAAGCGTGCACTCGTCGACACGATATCGCCTAGTAGGTACGCGCAAAACTCTGAATCATCGCGGGCCGGCCATTTTTCAAAGTTGCCCGAGCAGACTGCGAGCCGCGGTGTGCATTAATAACCAGCTACGGCACGAGTGAGACGGCCAGCGATGGTGGCCGGCTTCGTGGCGTGCCACTAGCGACGATAACAATGAGAACAAAGAGGCCGAAGGGTGGATTTCAATCTGTAAGTTGCTGGCCGAGCTACTACCGGGAGCCCTCTTGTTCTTCCTTCGTAATATTTTCTGGTCATTAGGGAGCACGATACGTCCGGGACCTTTGAAATCCGCGTGTCTGCGCCACGCTTTCAGCTCTCGACGTGCTCGTATCCCGAGCTTTGGAAAACGTCACGTGAAAACCTCGCGCAATGTCCATAATCGTCCGATTTCGTGCCCAAACCGCTTTACGTAATGAGCTTACTTTTTACTTCAGCCATTTAATATATATGGAGAAAATTTGTCTGTGCTCTTTATTATAGGCTTGTTGATAACGACTGGATAACTCATGGTAGATATATTTTAACAAATACCCGGTACACTAGCAAGGGACGTCAAGTCAACATATATTAGTTTCTCAGAAATTAAGGCTCACAATTGTAGTCTTACGCAGCATGGAACAATCATTATTTTTCATTTATAGAAAAAGGTCTGTCAAGATTATAAAATATATATATAAGCTTTGTGTACGTGTACGGCTAATATGGGCGGCTTCAGAGAGGACGCGGCTATGAGTAAAATATAAGCACATTGATCGTTCCCGAATAATCCCAATAATCAATTAATTCAACAAAGTGGGAGATAATTGATTATTTAGACTTGAAGTAAAAAAATTAAATTAATTTAAGTTTGATATAATCACAGAAAGAGATAGTGAAGAATAACACCGTTTGTCGATTCTCTATATTTTAGGTTAGTACACCACGTGTAAATAGTAATAAGTTTGTATATTTGTAAATAACAAATAAAATTCTCTATATTATTATAATCAAGCTGTGTTTGCTTTAAAAAATTATAATAACATATTATATATATATAACATTCAAATACATATATTATTTATAAATGAAATTCCTTCATTTTCTGAACTAACATTTATACACGATTATACACGATATTACGAATGTTTTATTGGCACAAAAATATCGCAATTCAATAAGAATCTGGCAACCACCGCGAATCCAGNTTTAATTGAATGCCGAGTCCACCGGTCTATCGACGACGCGATACCTTTCGAGTCCCAGGAAATTTTAAAGAGGACTCCGTAAATGCCTGGTCTCCCCCACCCCACGGGACGTGGCGTGGCTCGATTATTTTCGATTGAGAAATATTCG
>SMSR01015806.1:0-26436 GCA_019453355.1 Ceratina japonica
ATTCATTTGTATTAATCATATGAAAAACACAATGAATCGCAAAAAAGTGCTTATCCCAAGAAACAGAATTCCTATCCAGCAGTGATAACCGGAGAACATTCTGATCGGTATCGTGACCTTTCGATAGCCGGATAAAATCCGCAGCATCCGAGGCGCGGGACGGGTCGCTTATCAAGGAGCTTTTGCGCGCGCAAGCACGCACCCTCGGCGCGTGGGCAGGCCCGAGCTAAGACACCAGTAAAAGAGGCTTCCCTCTCTGTCTCTTAGCTCTCGCGTATCGAGCGAATCCACCGACGCGACGGTCCTCTCTCTCCGTCCCGGTTTTACCTCGCCGGTAAAAACAGCACGAGGTGGACGGTCGCGCGAAACAAGAGGTAGGGAGGATAGGCGTGGTCTGAGCCCCGTAAACGCGTTGGTACGCGACGGTGTTCGTGCGCCTACTGAGCTCGGTTAGGTCGGCGTGAATAGAAAGAGGGACAAGCTTGGCCGAGGGAACAGGACCGGTGGGGGTAGATCTGTCGCGGGCCGCGAGGGAGAGAAGGGGAGGTTAAGGTTCGCACACACGAAAATCAGTGGGGACGCGGCCTGTGCACGTGTAGAGAGCGGCCGAGAGAAGGGGGCGAAGGGAGACGAACACGGCCGAAGGTGAAACCCGCGAGCCGCCGTAGCCTCGCAGTCGGCGCGAGACCGCGCTACTGGAAGGGTCGGTGTGTTGTCTTGTCATATATGTGTATGTATACGCAAACGCCTCTCTCAGATTCTCTTTCCACCACTCTCGCCTCAGCGGTCGGCTCGCTCGCACGAGAAATAGTTAACGACGTTGAACGAGACCGTTTGACAACAAACCAGTAGGAGAGAGAGAGANATACGTTCGCGTGTCGCGATCAGAATTGTATACTTTCACGCTTTCTACTTTTTCTGACGAATCGTGTAACACCGACGACCATCGAATAAAAAATGACAACTGAAATAAANCAGACTCAGTAAGACAGCGCCGATTTTTGGCGAGTGGAATATTTTTGTCCCGCGATACACACAACTCAGCGCTTTCCGTTATCGTGCGTGGGCGTAANCGAGCCGCCGTAGCCTCGCAGTCGGCGCGAGACCGCGCTACTGGAAGGGTCGGTGTGTTGTCTTGTCATATATGTGTATGTATACGCAAACGCCTCTCTCAGATTCTCTTTCCACCACTCTCGCCTCAGCGGTCGGCTCGCTCGCACGAGAAATAGTTAACGACGTTGAACGAGACCGTTTGACAACAAACCAGTAGGAGAGAGAGAGAGTCAAGCACGGGAGTCAGAGAGGAGACGACCGATTTGGCTGCGTGTTCCGCGAACCACCCTTTCCCGCCGCCCGAGAGTGACCCGGACCAGAGGAACACACGGTCCTCCGAACCCTCGCCGGTAAAATCGTCGCACGCGGAGAAGAGAACACCGCGAATCGCGTGCAAAGGTCAACTACGTAAGCGAGGTTGAAAAGCCACGAGCGCGTCGCTGGAGATACGACGACGTGTTTACGGCACTTGACCATCCGACGATCGAGGCCGGGGGTGTGATTCCGTTTAACAGAAGAGAGTACGCGATCGGTCGGACACCGGCGGACGAAGGAGTCTGTGATCTCGATGTGCCTGGTTGTATATTATTTACGAAACCTACCGGTTCGTAACGTGTTTGTGAACGGTTCGGGACTGCGAAGATGTGCGTATTAAAAATTAAGCAAAGGATACGCTTCTCCTCGTGTACGTACGCCGCCTCCTCGTGAAGGTTATTACCGGGGACTGTTCCCTCCGTTTAAATCACAGTGCCATTTCTTGATCCCGACCGGGTTAAATGAAGTAGTGAGAGACAGAAGAGGTCGTGTTGCTGCAGGTAGCAAGACGAAAAAAGCGTTGGAGATAAGGAGAAGGGCCCGGCGTGTATTTGTGTGTGATATTCTATTTATGATCGATCATTGTCGACGGATTTACTGCTGGTGTTGATTGTTATTCCATGGTACGTCTTCTACGTTCACCGCCGCGGTCTTTTCGCCAAACGTGTAGAAAAAAACTCGTCGCGGCGGCTTGAAAACGATCGCCGCTGTGATAACAAACGATTATGTTCGTTTTTAACATGTATACAAGTTCAGTGCCTGCCTCTGTGTGATCCGTGACACTTGATACCCTCCGAGACCGTTCGCCGGACATCGGTTTAGTGTCGAACGAAGGAATTGAATGTTGAGAGCATCGGATGCGCTGCTGGCTTTAACGATCACCGGGTAAGATAATGAACTTTTCTTTGAACTTCTCGCGTTAACATTGCGAGTGCCACCGGTGTGTACTTCAGATACTCTTACTCGTTGTCGCTCCATTCTTAGCCGCAGAACCGCGTTATCTATCAGATCGTATCGACGAGTCGGTTACAACGTAATTATCGATACGATACGTCGCTATTCGCACGTACGACTCCTCGCGCTTCATGGTCTCCGATTATCGAAATTAAATAATTCGATAAATCTGATCTCTATGCGTTAAAAATAAAATGGCGCAGCAGTTTAAAAAATCGTTTGCGACAGCGGTCTGCATGGCTGGCCATTAAGGACCGAAAGAAAATAAATTTCACGCGAAAAGCGTTTGCGAGGCGACGCGATAATAACCAATAGTTGATATCAAAGCCTTTTTTTTTTTTCCCGCTCACCCTCGACGGCGACGGTGTTGTTGGGGTGCATTTATAATACGTGTCGCACAGCCATCGGCACCCATCGTCACGTGCGAGGGCGGTTTAATGCCATGCGTCGAGCTCGTTGAAGCGTCGCGGCGCTAAGCGTCGGAAGTAGAGCGGATGCCCGCGTTACACGGCTAGCCACCGGGAACGCACGCGAACGTGAGCATCTCCTTTTCACGCTCGACCTTTTCCCTACAACGCGGCCACTGCGACGGTGATACGAATTTATAAGCTCGTCTAATTTTATCGACGGTATCAAACTTCTCGCGTCTCGTGTTTCGCCGCGACGAAGGGCGAGCAGCCGCGAAAAATTTCACGTGCCTCCGCCAAACTCGAAATCAAACCACCCTTTGCCGTCTGTTTATCGCTGTATTAATATTTCAAATCGTCGGTTTATGTTTTACATTTCAAAGGAATTTAAATTCAATACCTACACCGTATGGTTACTATAATAAATTCAGAACAGAAATTATTACAAAGCTTCAGGTGACATTTTGAGAATGATTGAAATATTTTTTAACAAATGGGAGGGAATTCAATACCTACAACGTATGATTACACAATAATAAATCCACAACAGAAATTATTACAAATCTTCTCGTGATATTTTCAGAATGATTGAAATATTTTCTAACAAATGGGAGGGAATGACTCTGCGCGTGTGAAACGTTCAAAGGGATAATGTAAGTTACACGATAGTGAACCGTGAATAGGAAGGGCTAATGAAAAGGGTTTTTGCGCGGGTTTAAAAACATCTTCGGGCCGCGTCACGTGCGAGGGTGGTATAATGTCGGAAGTGGAGCGAACTCGCGCGTTAGCCCAGCCACGTAGAACGATCTGCTACGACCAATCTCTTACGCGTGTCCCTTCACGGCTCGTGACTCCGATGCGCGTGCTAAGGCGCAACGCGCGCGTGCTAATCCTTTGTGCTGTCGATGTTGGCAACATGCGCACGACCGCGATTAAAAACTGCCTTTCGTGAAACAATTATTCAGTAGTCCAACAATAAGTTGTATTTTTAACAATACTCAAAACGACCTGTTATTCTTGGACGAATGCCTCAACAAGAGTCAGTTTATTTCCATATGATAATTGTAAAGTACAACTTTTCGGCTCATTTGTAAGCCCTTGTCAAGTGTTAATCTACAACAACGATTAAAAATAATTAGAAACGGGACACTCTCGCCAACGGTTTAACAGAATCAAACATTTTATAATAAGTTGCATTTTTTCAAGATAAAATTCACTGATCGTGTTTATGGTTTCTTGATTTTATATGATTTATTTTTATGTAAAAAAGGGGATTAGGCAACGATATTCTCTCGGGTTTTCCTATTTTGGAATTACATCAGTGCCGACCGATCAGCAATTTTAATGCGCCGCGTTAAAATGTGACACGTGAGAAAAAATGCGTAAGCAACGACGCACGGCAACGGACCGGGCCGCTAAGCAGGAATGAAACGCTAATCGTGCGAACCGTAGCTCTATACTCTATTGTCTCGATCTGGTCCCCCACGCGTCGATAAGTCGCCGCCGCGACGTCGGAGTCAGCGTTCCTCTTTCGGCGGGCGTAAAAGCGAGACGATGCAGGACGGTGCACCAGGTGTCAGGTGTCACGGCTGTCCGGTTTCGTTTGCAAACACGCCAAACAACAAGAACGTTCCTTGTCGATCCCTCTCGAGCGCGCTCGGTTCCAGGTGGTTCCTCCTACCGCGTCGCGGCTTCTCCAAGCCGCAGCAGGAAAATATTGTTTTTGCTCGTCGATATTCGCGAAACGCCCTCCGCCGATGATCCCGCGCCGGCACGTGAACCGCCGATCGTTAGACGCCGTCCGTCGCGTCGGCCGTACGCTTTCCATGTGTAGACACTATAACGCGTGTCACTGTTTTTTCCGCCGGTTGACCTGTGCGACAGGCGTGCCGGCGCGGTTTCATGAAGGATACACGTTCCAATCGGCTGGTGGCAGTCCTCCTCTCCTCCATTCCGGACTCGGTTTCGTATTCCATTGCACAATTTCCACGAGTCTCTCAGGGGTCGCAACGATGGTCCTCAGTGGAAAAGATCGCGGAGCGCCGCCCATCGAGCGACTTGTCATTCGTCGATCCGTATCTGCACGCTCGATTTATCGTGGCTTTATGCACATATTCGCGCCCGCCGCGCCGTGCCGGTTGCCGCCGCNATTAGACGCCGTCCGTCGCGTCGGCCGTACGCTTTCCATGTGTATATACGCACGCGTGTCACTGTTTTTTCCGCCGGTTGACCTGTGCAACAGGCGTGCCGGCGCGGTTTCATGAAGGATACACGTTCCAATCGGCTGGTGGCAGTCCTCCTCTCCTCCATTCCGGACTCGGTTTCGTATTCCATTGCACAATTTCCACGAGTCTCTCAGGGGTCGCAACGATGGTCCTCAGTGGAAAAGATCGCGGAGCGCCGCCCATCGAGCGACTTGTCATTCGTCGATCCGTATCTGCACGCTCGATTTATCGTGGCTTTATGCACATATTCGCGCCCGCCGCGCCGTGCCGGTTGCCGCCGCCGCCGTCGCGATCCGGGCAGCTGCATCAAGCAACAGGGCCGCCGCCCGTCCTGCGCGCATACTTAATGATACATTGCGCCGGACATGAAAGTTATAAGCTTTAATTCGAGGCTCGCGCGATTCGCCGTACGGTGACCGTATATCGATCGCCAATTTGCTATGCAGATCCAAGGCCGAAAGGTGGGCTCCCTGGCCGCAGCCCCTGCAATCTTCCCTCTCCTTCCCTCCCTCCCCCCGTACGTCCGTCCTCCTCCTGTCCTTCCGCCGTTTCCAACCCTTTATCCCGCTCGCAGCCACGCGGGCTCAATCGCGTCCCGCAGAAATAGAACAAGGATTAAAGTACGCGTTATCTACCCCGCGAGATTATAAGGTGCTTACTCCGGTTCTCGAAGACNCGCATCCAACCACGCGGGCTCAATCGCGTCCCGCAGAAATAGAACAAGGATTAAAGTACGCGTTATCTACCCCGCGAGATTATAAGGTGCTTACTCCGGTTCTCGAAGACGATTACACGCCGTGTCGTCCCCGGCCGCCGAGTTTCCTTCCTTTTTTTCACCGTCAGCTTCAATTGCGTTCGACGTCCTCTCCTCGCGGTCTTCGCCGTCTTCTTCCAAGTCGGACACCGCGGGAAATAAACGATCGTTGTTGAATTCCATCCGGAGCCTAATGAAACCGTAGGTTCTCCTGCGATTGAATTAGAATGTAACGTTCATGTAAACTGGATCGTTCTTCCCATTGGTGGGATTTGACATAATAGATACAGTTTCAGTTCGCTTGTACAACACGATGCGTCTGGCTTTCCATGGTGTAACGCGAATTCGCTTGGTGGAGATAAATCGATCTCGGGTCTGATTGAACCGGATCCACGATGAAATGACGTCTTCCTCGGCTGCCGCAAACTCTCACAGTACACCGCAGAACAAGAGAGAGAGAGGAGAGTAGCTGTGTACATATGTACGCGGCAGGACCGGTGCGGTGTACATACGTATCGTGATCCCAGTCGCAGTTTCGTTCGTGCGCGATCTTCGAACATGTGCAATCTCTTGCNTGTACAACACGATGCGTCTGGCTTTCCATGGTGTAACGCGAATTCGCTTGGTGGAGATAAATCGATCTCGGGTCTGATTGAACCGGATCCACGATGAAATGACGTCTTCCTCGGCTGCCGCAAACTCTCACAGTACACCGCAGAACAAGAGAGAGAGAGGAGAGTAGCTGTGTACATATGTACGCGGCAGGACCGGTGCGGTGTACATACGTATCGTGATCCCAGTCGCAGTTTCGTTCGTGCGCGATCTTCGAACATGTGCAATCTCTTGCGGGGCGGGCGCGGCGCGGCAATTAAGAAATCCAATTTGGTGTAATTGCGTGAACTAACTCGATGGCCGGTAGCCGTTCGCTCGTTCCGCGGCTACCGTGCTTAATCAAACTCTACTGTACTGTCTACCGCCGTAGACCGATATCAATACCTGCCTCCATCTGTGTTTGATAGTCATTGCGAGCTCTTTTCGGTCCAGACTCTCTTTCGATGGCAGCAGCACGCGAATGTCAGATTCTTGAGATCGAATTCTAATCTGGATAGTCGTTGGGGTCTAAACGAGGGGGAGGATAATAGAAATGACAGTGTCGATCGTCGTTCAATTATTTTTGTTGGGATGTTTGGTTTCTTTTGGTTCAAAGTGTGAATGGTTTGATATGTTTTTGTTCTAATTTCAGTATTTGATGAGTTAAATATCATTAATCGGTATTTTAGTAAGCGCTGACAAAATGTGGCAGTTCTCACTGTCAAGACAGCAAAGTTTAGGACAAAAATTTCGCTTTTTCTTAAATATTTCTAAATCATTGAACCTAGAGGGAAATTGCATAGGACTTTCTTGTATTTGGCAACTGGAGCTAAAACTTTTATCTGAAACATTTTTCGTTTGGACGAAGAAAAAGTTTATGTAATAAACAATTTTGTTTATTTAGTAATTATTGACGCTAACGAGAATATTTTTATATGGAAGTTGTAGGTATTGACGTCTTCTACAAAAAAGATTTTATGCATTTTTCTTGTAACTTCGGTATTTAACGAGTTAAGTATGATTAATTGGCATTTTATCGGTAGTAACAAAACTCGACCGATCCTCCGTCGAAACAGCAAACTTTTGGCNAAATCATTGAACCTAGAGGGAAATTGCATAGGACTTTCTTGTATTTGGCAACTGGAGCTAAAACTTTTATCTGAAACATTTTTCGTTTGGACGAAGAAAAAGTTTATGTAATAAACAATTTTGTTTATTTAGTAATTATTGACGCTAACGAGAATATTTTTATATGGAAGTTGTAGGTATTGACGTCTTCTACAAAAAAGATTTTATGCATTTTTCTTGTAACTTCGGTATTTAACGAGTTAAGTATGATTAATTGGCATTTTATCGGTAGTAACAAAACTCGACCGATCCTCCGTCGAAACAGCAAACTTTTGGCAAAAAATTTCGTTGTACCTCAATTACTCCTAAACCATTGGACATACGGGGAAATTGCATAGGATCCTATTTGTAGCTGACAACCAGAGCTATAACTTTTATTTGAAACATTTTTTGCTATCACCAATAGTTAACAAGTATTTGACAAAAAACGATAAAACAGTTTATTGCAAATTACTTGTTAACTATAGATACTAGAAAAAAATGTTTCATATGAAACTTGTAGCTTTTGATGGTATCTGCAACTTTAGTTTCAAACATTTTTCACTAATGGCAACAAGTAAGGAATTATCGGCAAAAAACGCAATTTTCGCAACTTCTGAAGGGGTACACCTTGGAAAAATCTCGGAAAAATTGAAAATTATTTTTTGTCGGAATTTCAAAAAATGGTTCCAATAAAAGTTGTAGGTAATATTATTACCTACAAGAAAGGTTATATACAATTTTTTCTACGTCAAATACTTCAGGACTAATCGATTATTTATTTCGTTCATCACTAATTCTTCTTTAATGAGACGAAATGACAAGGAAATTGCATTAGAAGTTTTTTGTACTTGATAAGTACAGTTATATTAGATCTTTTCTTACAAAGAGAATCAAAATTATTTGTCTTGTATCGATTATTTATATTTCTATAAGATGTGATTACAGTTCTGTGAAAACAGTGACAGAAGTTTGTGTCGTTCGAATTCCGTTCGTCTGATTCTGCGAATATTCGTTTTATGCCCTTTATCAGTGACCTTTCTTGGATAAAAATGAATCCCCAGGAAATATCGAACCAATCTTTGTCTTCCTCGTGCGAGTTGATCCGTTAGACACGCGCAATTCGAATGAACGCCTACGGAAATCGGCGCCATAATGATCGGCTATTATGCTAATCAGATGCGAGGGCAAATCTCGCACGATGATACACGCTCGGCGAATTGTCACCTGCGTACCAGTATAAAGAAAAAAAGAGAGGAAAAGTCGCGTCATGCAAATTGCAGCCGGGTCGCGCTTGCAGCGCGCGGTTATTACGTTTCAAATCTGAGCTCCGCATTGTTAGACTAATCGTCTAATGAACTGAACAACGTCTTGACGGAAGAGAGGCTCGAATGACTTGATCGCTTGACCCGCGCGAAACGAGGCGGTGCTGCTAGAAAAGGGTTAAAGGTCAGCCTCGATTCTTATTTCAAGAAACTGTCTCGCCTATTGCATTCATACTTATTTAAAAAATACTTGCGAATATCTATACATATTTCAATTTATATATTCTATACTGTATATTTATTTATTTATTACGTCATTAAATTGAATATTATAATATAATATTGAGAATAGGTAATTACAATTAATTAACAGACAATTACAAGGTTTATTTAAAATTCTGGGTATAAATCTCGTGAAATTCGACGCGACAACAGTTCTCTGGGAATAATAAATGAAACAAACGCGCGAGCGTGTTCACGAAGCAAGTGGACACGCATACACCGTAGTCGCGTGAATCTTTATCCACTTAATTCGACGATCAGACCGGTAATAGCCCCGGCCGGGCGGACGGAGCCGCGCGTAGGTGGCTGGCCATGAGGTTTCCTCATCGGCTCGCAGGTGTAACGCTGGTTAACATACGACCAGTCCCTTTTGACGATATATTATCCTCCGGTTGTCCCTGGTCGATCTCCGTCGAGAATTATGAGGAAAGTGCCGGCTTGCGTAAAGTGCTGTCTAGTCCCCTCTCCCTCCTTCTCTCTCTCTCGATTTCTGTGTCCTCGAACCGGTGGACTTCACGATACGCCACGCCGTATCGTGTTGGCCACAGTCAAATTGTACCCGTGAATCCGAAGATGAGGCATAAATTCTTATTTTGTAGTCGAAACGGCGTCAACGTTCACCGTTATGCTAATCTACCTCTCTCATTTTCTCTCAAATTTTATTTCCTCTTCTAAAAAACTGGTAACAGACCAAATCCTTTTTTTTTTTAAATAGTTTATTACTTGAAGTACAATTTTCATGTCTTTGATTTGCGTTTGCACGCGATAGTCCCGTGATGGAGGCGATGGTGACGACGATAGATAGAGCTGTTAATCTAAGCGTGAAGCGTTGCACGGTGCCGGTGGTGGGTGAAAGCGAGGGTTGCGGCACACAGGGAAAGCCTGGAGGGGTTGCTACGGCGTCCTTGACCGTGAATCCGTGCCCCGCGCATCAGCCAACTAGCCGGCAGGTTGGTTGGGTCGTACGCTAGGATGCACACCGGAGGCTATCTCGTCTCGTGCTCTACTCTCTGGAAATCAATATCCCTCTCGCCTCTGCCGGCAGAAATTGTGCCAGCCTCTAAAGGGACAAATCTCGTCCGAGAATCGCCTTTAATACGTATCCCATGTCCGTTCCCTCGTTTTTAAAGCAAGTTTTTAGCGATTATTCGTAACGGTACAGAAGTATGTTTATGCGACGTTGCATGCCCGAGTTGAAAAAATAATTATGGTTTTGAACTTATTTAGCCTGCAGAAGGATATGGAGGTCGAAATCATATCTTGAGCATAGGAATATAAGAGTAAATTTAACTCTAATTTGAACCTATATCTAGTCGTTATGTCCGCTTATAAACGATATAGATCTAAAATAGAGTTTATCAAATATAATTTAGTCCCTCAAGTCTTACTTCAAGAGTTTAGGAAAAGATCCTGTAGGTTTATAGTAGTACTTATCAAACCTAACATTCGAAAGTTGATTGACTGGCAACACTTGAGGACATATGCACTGAGAGGACCCCATGATACCTACGTTTTTTTGGCTCATATTGTAGATCAAGAATCTCTTTTACGTTCACCCAACTTATGGCGAAATTATTTTTTTTTTTCTTTAACAATTCTTGTAAACAAATAATACAAACTTTCGCTTTGTTGCTGTATAAAAAAAATTCTATTGTAGAAATTAGATTGTTTTAAAGCCTTTTTTAAAATTTATAATAGGAAGTATAAGAATTAACAGAATAATTCATTTCAGATGCATTCAGATTCAAATGCGCATAGTTTGTAAAATAATTTAATATAACACAATAAATATTTCAGAGGATCCTAAAAAAATCTTATAAACCCTTAAATAGGTTTTTAGGTTCCAATCTCTTACTTGGAGAACTAAAGTATAACTACTTTCGTGAACGAACTGAAGGTTTTTAAAGCCTAAAATATAATTTGAGATTTTTGTAGGGACTTATAGTTCCTGATTAGAGTTATATCAAATATTAAATTCTGAGATAACTCTACTAGTTCTACTTTTTAGATCTAATAGACCTAAACTGGGGTACATTTAGGTTTAGAAAGTGAAAGTTAAATTTTCGACTCGGATAGAAGTATGTTTACGCGATGTACGCTGGTCGAACGAAGCTCCGAAAGCGCTCGTGTCATATATAGATTTCATTCCGCGAATGTTATTTCCAATTAAATGAAAATCCGTCCTAATGAGTACGTGTACACAAGTGCATGATTTAATTAACTGTACCACGAATTCAGTGGTTTCCTTTAATCATCGCTTTTAATGCAGGTTTATTAAATACTTCAGTTCACATTCCAATTAAGTTGTATCTGCCGGTGAAACAATTATTTTTCTACGAATGTAATACAATATTCCCCGTGCTCNGAAAGTTGATTGACTGGCAACACTTGAGGACATATGCACTGAGAGGACCCCATGATACCTACGTTTTTTTGGCTCATATTGTAGATCAAGAATCTCTTTTACGTTCACCCAACTTATGGCGAAATTATTTTTTTTTTTCTTTAACAATTCTTGTAAACAAATAATACAAACTTTCGCTTTGTTGCTGTATAAAAAAAATTCTATTGTAGAAATTAGATTGTTTTAAAGCCTTTTTTAAAATTTATAATAGGAAGTATAAGAATTAACAGAATAATTCATTTCAGATGCATTCAGATTCAAATGCGCATAGTTTGTAAAATAATTTAATATAACACAATAAATATTTCAGAGGATCCTAAAAAAATCTTATAAACCCTTAAATAGGTTTTTAGGTTCCAATCTCTTACTTGGAGAACTAAAGTATAACTACTTTCGTGAACGAACTGAAGGTTTTTAAAGCCTAAAATATAATTTGAGATTTTTGTAGGGACTTATAGTTCCTGATTAGAGTTATATCAAATATTAAATTCTGAGATAACTCTACTAGTTCTACTTTTTAGATCTAATAGACCTAAACTGGGGTACATTTAGGTTTAGAAAGTGAAAGTTAAATTTTCGACTCGGATAGAAGTATGTTTACGCGATGTACGCTGGTCGAACGAAGCTCCGAAAGCGCTCGTGTCATATATAGATTTCATTCCGCGAATGTTATTTCCAATTAAATGAAAATCCGTCCTAATGAGTACGTGTACACAAGTGCATGATTTAATTAACTGTACCACGAATTCAGTGGTTTCCTTTAATCATCGCTTTTAATGCAGGTTTATTAAATACTTCAGTTCACATTCCAATTAAGTTGTATCTGCCGGTGAAACAATTATTTTTCTACGAATGTAATACAATATTCCCCGTGCTCTGATCGAGGGAGAACGGGAGCAGAAAAACAAGCACGGTGTCACACGTATGGCCGTGAACGAACGAACGAACGGACGGTAGTTAAGCCAATCGTTTATACCTACAAATTTTCCGGTTAAATGAAAATCCGTTGAAACGGGACCGCGAGCGTACACAAGCGCGCGGTTTAATTAATTGTTTTATCGGTGCTTTGCTTTCGTCCGTTTAATCATCGCTTTTAACGTTGTACGTTACCTTCGCCGGACTGTCTCTATTCCAATTAAGTTGTACCTGCCAGTCGGACAATCATTTTTTTCTCTAGTCGTAATAAATTTTTGCCAGCGAGAGCGAACAGTATCGGGAGAGAACAGAGGCAAAAACAGGCACGGTCATGTCGCGAGCCCCGCGCGTAGCCATAAACGAGCGGCTTATTAAGATTTTATTTTCGCGGGAGATTTACTATCGTGTCAAAGTAAATTTCCGTTTTGCAACGGTTCCGCGGTGATCGCGGCCAACGCTGAAACTATGTATCATTCGGTATCGATCGGCGGACAGGCCGGCCCGAGAAACACGGGAGGTTTTGTATCAAACCCGAGAGATAAAAGAAACTGCGGACTGTATATCTGTCTAGCCGGCGTATCGGCTCGCGGGATACCCGCGCGCTTATAACCAACTACGCCCGTGTATCTGTCGACGTCTTATGCCCACGGTCTCGTGCCTCGTGTAATACTCCCACTAACCCGAGCTGCTTTTAACCGAGTAATTAACGCCCACGCGGCCGCGTTAACTGCCAACCGCGATTAACTTTGCTTTCGGAGCGGCGACGAATCTTCGCCTTTTCGCAATCACCTTCAAATTTAACAGGATCTCTTATCTGTCTTTAATTAGATGTATCGCGCTCATTAAAATAAACGCGATAACGGGAATAGTGTAAAAATAGTACGAGCAAAGGTCGTTCGAAAAAATTGTTTCTTTGAGGAACGTAAATCCCGCGGGACGGACGATAGACGGCATTGACTCCTTGGCGGGCGGCAATAAATTACGGATCGTGTGTCCTCTTCATTAAAATATTCCACGCGCGAAATATCACGGCGGGAATCGGCGTCGTAAAGGACGCGAAATTTCGCGCGGCCTCCGTGTCATCGCGCTAGAGGCGCGCGGCCGGATATTAAAGTCCGCCGTTTAAATTATGACGGCTTTAAATCCAGCTATGGGAACGTGTTCCTTAATGCGCGCGATCGCGGGAGGTATAACGCGGTATCAAAATGCTCCTCCTCGTTCCTCGCCGGATCGTGAGAACCGAGTCGGTGGACTCGAGAGCACGTTTACCCGCGGACGCGAGACGCTCTCTCTCTCTCCCGGAATTCCTGCTGTTTATATAGGTTAGGAGAGGCGCGTGGCGCCTATCGATCGACCCTGGGAGTTCGAGTTCAAGGTCGCGCATCTCGTTTCAGAGGCTGCGCCGCGCCGCGTGCGGACCCGAACACGTGCACGCTCCGTACGCTTCCAGATTCGCCCTATACATCCGCGAACATACCAGATAGCATTTTCCGCGAATTGATATTGTCATCGTTAGGCATATCAATTTTAATTCGGTTATTTCTCTCCGCGTTTTAACACGTTTATCGGAAAATTGGCGAACTGTTTGAGAGTGCGAGAGGGACAAAGCATGAGAACTCGTTCTTCTTCCTCTCGTTCACTGCTGATAGTGAGAACTGATTATTTAAATGAGTCCAGTGTTCGAGATTAAACTAAGAAAAGTGTATCCAGTGAAGTGGGAGAACTTGTTATACGTTTAACTAAAACAAACACTGGTTATCTCTACGGTCGCGCGGAGGCGACGAATACGATGATAATATTATAATTGGAGAACGGGTGCTCGTCAATCAGTATCTTTGTCCAATTTATAAATAACTGTTTGATCTTCTAATTCGGAGTTAATTACTGTTGACCGGCTCCCTTCACGTTCGTCCGGTTATGCAAGCGGCGCTTACCTATCCCTCTCCTGCGGTCACTCGCTTCTGTAACGACCATTGAGCGATCGTCAGCGCTAGGAAAACGATCGCTCTCTATGGTGGAGCAGGTAGCTGGGTTGGGCCGGGTCGTTAAGTAGGTGTACGTACCTGAAGCAATCGGCAACCCTAATACCCCGGCTACCGGAGTTTACGGATTTTCGCAATGTTTGGATCCTCGTCCTTCCGCCCTTTCGGTATACAGTGACTTCCATTAATATTCGGACACATTTTGAAACGGTATAAGATTTTTACTATTGGATTAAAGAACTTTATCTTCTGTGGAATTTTAGAGAGCTTAATTTACTATAGAATGTCTAACAACAAATTAAAAAAACTTGGTATTCATTGAAATCGCGAGGAAAATAGTAAAGGACATGGTTTTTAACTTTTTTAATAGGGTCTGTCATAAAAATTAAAATTGTCTCGTTTGCAGATCTAAGTAAGTTATATGCATGTACAAAGTTTCATAAAAGTCGATCAATATTGCTATGCGCTATAACCGATTAGAAATTGGAAAAATCGCAGTTCTCCACGACTTTCAATCTACGACTNCTTTGAGGAACGTAAATCCCGCGGGACGGACGATAGACGGCATTGACTCCTTGGCGGGCGGCAATAAATTACGGATCGTGTGTCCTCTTCATTAAAATATTCCACGCGCGAAATATCACGGCGGGAATCGGCGTCGTAAAGGACGCGAAATTTCGCGCGGCCTCCGTGTCATCGCGCTAGAGGCGCGCGGCCGGATATTAAAGTCCGCCGTTTAAATTATGACGGCTTTAAATCCAGCTATGGGAACGTGTTCCTTAATGCGCGCGATCGCGGGAGGTATAACGCGGTATCAAAATGCTCCTCCTCGTTCCTCGCCGGATCGTGAGAACCGAGTCGGTGGACTCGAGAGCACGTTTACCCGCGGACGCGAGACGCTCTCTCTCTCCCGGAATTCCTGCTGTTTATATAGGTCAGGAGAGGCGCGTGGCGCCTATCGATCGACCCTGGGAGTTCGAGTTCAAGGTCGCGCATCTCGTTTCAGAGGCTGCGCCGCGCCGCGTGCGGCCCCGAACACGTGCACGCTCCGTACGCTTCCAGATTCGCCCTATACTTCCGCGAACATATCAGATAGCATTTTCCGCGAATTGATATTGTCATCGTTAGGCATATCAATTTTAATTCGGTTATTTCTCTCCGCGTTTTAACACGTTTATCGGAAAATTGGCGAACTGTTTGAGAGTGCGAGAGGGACAAAGCATGAGAACTCGTTCTTCTTCCTCTCGTTCACTGCTGATAGTGAGAACTGATTATTTAAATGAGTCCAGTGTTCGAGATTAAACTAAGAAAAGTGTATCCAGTGAAGTGGGAGAACTTGTTATACGTTTAACTAAAACAAACACTGGTTATCTCTACGGTCGCGCGGAGGCGACGAATACGATGATAATATTATAATTGGAGAACGGGTGCTCGTCAATCAGTATCTTTGTCCAATTTATAAATAACTGTTTGATCTTCTAATTCGGAGTTAATTACTGTTGACCGGCTCCCTTCACGTTCGTCCGGTTATGCAAGCGGCGCTTACCTATCCCTCTCCTGCGGTCACTCGCTTCTGTAACGACCATTGAGCGATCGTCAGCGCTAGGAAAACGATCGCTCTCTATGGTGGAGCAGGTAGCTGGGTTGGGCCGGGTCGTTAAGTAGGTGTACGTACCTGAAGCAATCGGCAACCCTAATACCCCGGCTACCGGAGTTTACGGATTTTCGCAATGTTTGGATCCTCGTCCTTCCGCCCTTTCGGTATACAGTGACTTCCATTAATATTCGGACACATTTTGAAACGGTATAAGATTTTTACTATTGGATTAAAGAACTTTATCTTCTGTGGAATTTTAGAGAGCTTAATTTACTATAGAATGTCTAACAACAAATTAAAAAAACTTGGTATTCATTGAAATCGCGAGGAAAATAGTAAAGGACATGGTTTTTAACTTTTTTAATAGGGTCTGTCATAAAAATTAAAATTGTCTCGTTTGCAGATCTAAGTAAGTTATATGCATGTACAAAGTTTCATAAAAGTCGATCAATATTGCTATGCGCTATAACCGATTAGAAATTGGAAAAATCGCAGTTCTCCACGACTTTCAATCTACGACTGGGATAAATTGAAGAATTTTTACATGTTTCGATATGTCTAACTCTTTTATGGTTTCATGGATTTTTATAAAACTTTATACATTCATATAACACTTTTAAATCTACAAACGGGATGTTTCAAATTTTTGCTAGAGCCTCTAACAAAAAAGTTTAACATCATGATCTTTTCTTTTTTCTTCGAGATTTTGACGAATAGTAAATTATTTTAATTGTTTGTTACACATTACATAGTAAACTAAGCCTTTTAAAAGCCCAAGAAAAATTAAGTTAGTTGGCTCCATATTAAAGAACTTATTCCGTTTCAAAGTGTGTCCGGATATTAATGGGAGTCACTGTATATCAGGATTCGTTGCTATGTCAACGATAGTTACGTTTCTGTCTTCTGTTCGATGAATTCGTAATTTTTTTATTATATTTGAATCAATTTCTTTAAAATCCACGGACCATTATTTTTTTAGAAATTTGTTCATAAAACACTGGTGATTCTATATGAACCTTTTTTATCACCGTTCTTTCTGAGTTATTTTCGAGATCAAAGTAAAATTTTCCTTGGATTATTGCTGATTACTATAAGAGTACATGCAAACTTGAAATGACTATAATTTTTTAAAACAGCCATGAATTGATTTAAGATTTTACAGAAAGCTTTTTAATAGTAATAGGAATCTATAATAACAAATTCAATATTCTAGCATCGCGTTTAAGTAATCACATTACATAGTAAACTAAGCCTTTTAAAAGCCCAAGAAAAATTAAGTTAGTTGGCTCCATATTAAAGAACTTATTCCGTTTTGAAGTGTGTCCGGATATTAATGGGAGTCACTGTATATCAGGATTCGTTGCTATGTCAACGATAGTTACGTTTCTGTCCTCTGTTCGATGAATTTGTAATTTTTTTATTATATTTGAATCAATNCTTCTATCATGAGCAATACAAGCGTGGGCAGATAGACGGATTCACCAGGATATATCGAGACGTCGATAAACAAACACGTTTTCGGCGAGAAACGTACGACCGCGGGTCTAAACCTTTCCCGTTTACAGTTATCGATGATCAAATCTCGGTGCTGGCCCATTCTCAAGGTGGCCTCGCGCACATACGTACGTACGTACGGCTCCGAGAAAGGTAATCGTAGGATCTACGCACTCGGATGGGTTATTTCCCTGCGGCGTCATTAATATCCATTTTTACGGTTTGTTGATCGGCGGTGACAGCTGCCTCATGGCAATTCTATAATAATTACGAGAAATAGTAATGTCTTGACGACAGCTTCAGCTGCATGTCTCCTTCTCATAAATTGCCAGGCATTTAAGTCCTGTAACGTGTCGGATTTATCTCGTATCGAGATTATTCGGTGTCTCTCTCCCAATCGCGGGGAGCCAACGCTTATCCGCACGTTTCGCTCTCTCCCTCCGTCATCCCCTTTTAATTAATCCTTATCCTCACCTGGCAGATGGAAAAAATTATGCCATTAACTGTCAAGAACGAATCCGAGTTTCACGTGGGTCAGGTGCAGAGGGCAATCCGCGGCGAGGTTCACTCCGGTCCCTCTGGTACACCTGTTACAGGCGGCGGCGGTGGACCTCCGGCGTGTTTCTCCGTCTCCGGGCTTTCTCTCTCGCCCCTCATTTGTAGGTATCGTGGCCCTCCCACCTTTCCGTTATTTGTTCCTGCTGTTCCCGTACCCTAACTGCTTATGCTCGGGCTTCTCCTCTCTTCGGGGACCCGCGGCCTCTCGCGCGGTAATAAATTCTCTCCGCTGCTACTTCTTCGCCTTGTTCCACCTTCTCTACCATTGCCCGGGCCCCGGCACCGCGCGGGGCCCACCATATTCTACCGACAGTTTTTCTTCGCCTTATGTTCCGTCTCTGCGACTCTCCATTGTGCTGCGCCGCAGCAACAGCTATCTTTAAAAGGTACACTTCCATTGCGCGCCTCCGGAGATTCTCCGGCAAAAGAGTATCGATCCTCGATAGTTCCTCCGCGAGCATGTCGTCCAAGGCAACCGCGTTTGTCCCCTTTTTCCGCGCCGGGTATATTTCATCGGCATCGTTTTTCGTTGCGTCGCCGCGTCGCTCAGACGAGGAACTCGGTTTTGACGTCGATTGCCAACGCCGAGATTTATTCGACCCGGGAATTCGACGTCCGGTCAAAGTACGCAGCGGCTCGTTGTACGGCCGCAACAAATCAACCGGTAATTATCGGCTTGAATCAGCGGTGGCGATACGAGATCGCCGTTACCGATACGAGAAACCAATACGGAGGTGTTAAATATCCGGGCCGGAAGGGAATAATCGTCGCGCTCGATTCTAATCGATCTGTTCCACTGCGTACATCGACTACCAACAATCCATCCGATTTTTACTCTTCCTAGTCTCCAGAGAATAGGTCTCCAGGTCCGTCGTTGATCGCGGGAGAGATTGTCGAGCGCTGATCGGTACCAGGTTAGCGGTTTCACGCCGTCGCGATCGATCAACGACGGTGAACTTTCCTATACCGGCGCGTCATGAATGAGAATAATCGAGCTTTACGGCTACGGGCAACTAGTTCGAACGCGACGATGCTGTCGATCGTTGATTAAGTCCGCGAACGCGGTTCGTGTTGACGACGCGACCTGCAACCGGTTGTTATGTAAAAGCTGCACGCGTGAACTTTCGCGATAGCCGATTTGTGGCGGAATTTTATCCCTAGTTTATGTTCGGATACGCGACAATTAATTGAGCTGACACTCACGCTCGTAGGGCAAATCACTGTAACTCATGTTGGGGACAGTTTTTAATACTAATAACCTAATCGTTATAAAATCAATTTATTTATTATTCAATATTATATTTTTTTGTTATTCATCTGACGCAATTTAAAAAAAATTGGGGACAGCTTTTAATACTAATAACTAATCGTTATAAAATCAATTTATTTACTAGTCAATATTATATTTTTTTGTTATTCATCTGACGCAATTTTTAAAAAATTGGGGACAGTTTTTAATACTTATAACTAATGGTTATAAAATCAATTTATTTACTATTCAATATTATATTTTTTTGTTATTCATCTGACGCAATTTTTTAAAAATTGTGGACAGCTTTTAATACTAATAACTTAATCGTTATAAAATCAATTTATTTATTATTCAATATTATATTTTTTTGTTATTCATCTCACGCAATTTTTAAAAAATTGGGGACAGTTTTTAATACTAATAACTTAGTCGTTATAAAGTCAATTTATATACTACTCAATATTAAATTTTGTTGTTATTCATCTGACGCAATTTTTTAAAAATTGTATTAGTAATCGATTGATATACAAATTAGCTAAGAATTAGGCGATTAATTTCTGCATTTGCATTTGCCAGTGTCATCGATAGATCGAGGAATTACGCGGATCAATTTCGAGCATATTTTGCTTTCCATATCGCGCGCTTCAAGTAGTCATTCCCTTTCGGTTATGATAATAGGAAGCAGAGTACATAGCTATTTATAGAGAATATAAACCTATTTAAACAGAGTGCACAGGTATTCGTATTGGTTTTCTCAGTCGATTTTTGAATCGGTCGCGTGACTGACAACTATCGGCCGTATTTATTATTCGACGATCTTTCGAAATAGTTGGCCACGAAAAGAAAACAGGCGCAGAAAACGAGCGTCCATTACCTTCGCTTATTACCACTTCCTTCGCGGCAGGTTCGCGCTCCGCTAACTTCTTTTTTCTCTTCCTGCAGAAATTTCGATGCGATGTAAACGCGGAGGAAACGATAGAGTGTTTCGCTAATTACATACTCTTCTTGCAGGGGCAGGTTTCAACTTTGTTCCCTTCTACACCGGTGATTTAACGCGGTTAATATATAGTGCGCGATATTGAAATAGGAAGTGATATAATTATGTCGCAAAAAAGCCGTGTGGAAATCGGAGTTAATTGATAATCTGCGAATTCAAACACTTCCACCCTGTGCAATTGATTTTAATTGGCCTAATCGTACTTTATGCCTGCGTTTTTTCTCACTTCTCCCAGGTATTCATCTGCGGCGATCAAGAGATCGGGTCCAGCAAGTGCCTGGATAATGTTTATGATACCACGATGAACATGTCAATGCTCTATTATTATTTTAAATGTTATAGCCGACTCGACTTTTCGCTCGATTTGCATTTCTTGATCCTTCTTTTTGATCCTGCTCTCGCGACTGTCTCAAAATAAGACGAGNGTAATGTTTATGATACCGCGATGAACATGTCAATGCTCTATTATTATTTTAAATGTTATAGCCAACTCGACTTTTCGCTCGATTTGCATTTCCTGATCCTTCTTTTTGATCCTGCTCTCGCGACTGTCGCAAAATAAGACGAGTCTCACGCACTCGCTGCCTCCGTTGCTTGGGACTTTGCCCTTTGCAACGATTGGCCTGCCGAATTACGTCATCTCGGCTACCTGCAGTCTTGAAGGGAGCCGGGAGAGAGACAGAGAGAGAGAGAGAAAAAAGGAGGCGACCGCCTCATGTCCGATGCAAACGAGCGAAGTAGGTCGTCTTCCTAAAGTCTCGTCATCGGAATCCTCGGAGACCCTTCTTCTCAAGCGGTTCTCAATCTGGTCTAAATTCAAAATCCTCGATTACTCCAAGTTCGTACGATTTATGGAGGTTCATCTAATACATAGCAAGTCAAATGCAAGTTATAGAAAAGGGGAGCTTGCTTATTATCTGTTGCTGAAAGATGCAGATTTCGTTTATTGTGTTTATATATTTCTCGATTCATAGTCACCCAATCTACCTAAATTTGCAATTAAAATATTCGTTAAATGTTTCTCTTTAATATGACATAAGTTTCATTCAAAACTGTCTGTCAATACCTAATAAATTAGCGATAGAAGTCTGGGAAATCACTCTTTTCCATATGACTACATGTAAAATTGTAAAAAATATTTATATTAATATCTCATCATTAAGGTACTCAAATGACTTAAAAATTTTTTTGAGGTATCCTGGCATACTGATATAGACTATCAAATTTTTTTTTGGAGATCTATCTGTTAATTCCTTAACCGGATGAACCTCCTTAATGATTGCTACGGCTCCGTGAAAATTCGGACTTCGACGAGGAAAATCTTTTCCTTGTTTTCGATTGTTATGTGTTGTTTGAGGACAAAGTTGATATTTTTTTGGGTACCCGGATGCCTTTCGACCACGTCCTTCCCCGATAAGCCGGCATGCCTTGCGCCTTGGAATTAAGCGCAATCTCCAAGGGAAGCGGCTAACCAGTCACGGAAGTAGTAGGCTTGATTCATATGATAGTACTCGCGGATCATTGCCGTGGGTGAGTGGATTTCGGAATAATCCACCATATTATCCACAATTTGGATTTCTTTCATTTTCTTCAAGTACATACATTAAATAAAAATAGTATCAAGAAAGTCGGTCTGTCAAAAAGTAAATAATTGAATTCATGTAATTATTTATTGAAAATCATTCATCATTAAATTGAGTATAAAACATATGAATCAATTTGTTATAAAAATAATAAGATTTGAAGTATTATCTCGTATAAGGAAAGAGGAAAAAAAATTTTTATCGAATTCGTTCATTGATAACGGTTTTCCTTGTACACTTTGCGGCTTAGCTAGTTTAGACGTTTCAATCTCTCCGTTCCCGTTTGATTTATACGAGCCAATTGATCGAATGATCGTTCCATTACTGGACTAACGTCCGTCCGTTGGAAACGCGCGCAACACGAGAGTTCGATTCGCATTCCATACTTGAGAACCACCGTGACTCCTACCTACCTACCAACCCCGCTAATTATGTGCGCGAGAGTTAGACAGTGGCGTCGCGCTATCATCTGCACCGGCAGCACCTTTCAATCTCAACCCCCGTTCCTTAGCCTCGGTTCCACTGGCCGGCTCGCTTACCTCTCGGATTCCTAAATTCCTGGACTCTCGGTTTACGACGAAAGTCCATCTAGGAGGTCGGAGGCGGCTTGTCCCATTCGTTATTGGCAGATAAGCAGCTTCACGGTCCACGGTGTGCCCCCCTTGTCTCTCGTATAACCAAAGCCGGGCTCCTCCACGCGGTTCGCATTGTAGATAGAAATATTCCTTCGGTCGTTACGGTTCCAGTTTCCTGTGATTGCGAATTATTCCTCAGATACGCCGTTATAGAAAATTGTATACGCGTTCGTACTCGCTATAGAAAATAGTGGAGCACTTTCTGCGTGCCATGTACGGCAAATAAATTGGATTAAAAAATTCAGTTTCAATTGAGACGAGGAAAACTGAAGGAATATGTAGTTTCTTCTTTTTTCTGGTCGATTTCTTTCCGATCGCCGCGTACATTATCAGCACGTACGCCGCATACCGTATCTCGGTTTCGTCCTTCGCGTTTCCGGATTCACTTATAGAAGTGCGGGGGAAGATTTATCGTTCGCCGCATTCCCCACAGTGCAACAAGCCCCGCTGGCTACGCGCGGCTCACCGTTCGCTCGGACGCGGTACCTGTTCCCGGTTTAATGGATTCATTTTGACGGTTTTACGATTCGCCGGGAGGTCGATGTCTCCACTCGAAAATAGACGAGACGGGTCATTCGGGACATTGTCGGTTGTCCCCCGTGCGACACGCAACAGACCGGTGAACGGGTCGAGGAAAAAGAGAGAAAGCGTACGGAGTGGCAGTGAGTGATTTAGAAAGCGGCGGTGTCCGCCAACGCGCGCGAAATCGGGATCTATAGTATACAATCTTCCCCGGAGATTTTTAAACAGCGAAACTTCCTAATAATTACGCAATATGCAAATGAACGTGCACTTACGCGATCAGTCTGCGACTGTTACCCGAGTCGAAAAAGTAATTATGGTTTTGAACCTATTTATCTTACGGAATGATATGGAGGTCGTAATCATATCTTTAGCATAGGAATATAAGAGTAAATTTTTAACTCTAATTTGAACCTATATCTAGTCGTTATGTCCGATTATAAAGGATATAGATCTAAAATAGAGTTTATCAAATATAATTTAGTCCCTCAAGTCTTATTTCAAGAGTTTAGGAGAAGATCCTGTAGGTTCATACTAGTATGTATGAAACCTAACATTGTCCTCAAAAGTTCATTGGCTGACAACACTTGAGGACATGTGCACTGAGAGGATCCCATGATACCTACGTTTTTTTGGCTTATATTGTAGATCAAGAATCTCTTTTACGTTCACCCAATTTATGGCGAAATTATTATTATTTTTCTTTAACAATTTTTGTAAATAAATAACACAAACTTTCGCTTTGTTGCTGTATACAAAAAAATTCTATTGTATAAATTAGATTGTTTTAAAGCCTTTTTTTAAATTTATAATAGGAAGTATAAGAATAAATAGAATAATTCATTTTAGATGCATATCAGATTCAAATGCGCATAGTTTGTAAAATAATTTTATATAACACAGTNATCGCCGCGTACATTATCAGCACGTACGCCGCATACCGTATCTCGGTTTCGTCCTTCGCGTTTCCGGATTCACTTATAGAAGTGCGGGGGAAGATTTATCGTTCGCCGCATTCCCCACAGTGCAACAAGCCCCGCTGGCTACGCGCGGCTCACCGTTCGCTCGGACGCGGTACCTGTTCCCGGTTTAATGGATTCATTTTGACGGTTTTACGATTCGCCGGGAGGTCGATGTCTCCACTCGAAAATAGACGAGACGGGTCATTCGGGACATTGTCGGTTGTCCCCCGTGCGACACGCAACAGACCGGTGAACGGGTCGAGGAAAAAGAGAGAAAGCGTACGGAGTGGCAGTGAGTGATTTAGAAAGCGGCGGTGTCCGCCAACGCGCGCGAAATCGGGATCTATAGTATACAATCTTCCCCGGAGATTTTTAAACAGCGAAACTTCCTAATAATTACGCAATATGCAAATGAACGTGCACTTACGCGATCAGTCTGCGACTGTTACCCGAGTCGAAAAAGTAATTATGGTTTTGAACCTATTTATCTTACGGAATGATATGGAGGTCGTAATCATATCTTTAGCATAGGAATATAAGAGTAAATTTTTAACTCTAATTTGAACCTATATCTAGTCGTTATGTCCGATTATAAAGGATATAGATCTAAAATAGAGTTTATCAAATATAATTTAGTCCCTCAAGTCTTATTTCAAGAGTTTAGGAGAAGATCCTGTAGGTTCATACTAGTATGTATGAAACCTAACATTGTCCTCAAAAGTTCATTGGCTGACAACACTTGAGGACATGTGCACTGAGAGGATCCCATGATACCTACGTTTTTTTGGCTTATATTGTAGATCAAGAATCTCTTTTACGTTCACCCAATTTATGGCGAAATTATTATTATTTTTCTTTAACAATTTTTGTAAATAAATAACACAAACTTTCGCTTTGTTGCTGTATACAAAAAAATTCTATTGTATAAATTAGATTGTTTTAAAGCCTTTTTTTAAATTTATAATAGGAAGTATAAGAATAAATAGAATAATTCATTTTAGATGCATATCAGATTCAAATGCGCATAGTTTGTAAAATAATTTTATATAACACAGTAAATATTTCAGAGGATCCTAAAAAAACCTTCTATATCCTATCCTATAAACCCTTAAATAGGCCTTTAGATTCCCATTTCTTGCTTGGACAACTAAATTCTAACTACTTTCGTGAACGAACTGAAGGTTCTTAAGGCCTAAAATATAATTTGAGATTTTTGTGGGGACTTACAGGTTCTGATTAGAGTTATATCAAATATTAAGTTCTGAGCTAACTCTACTAGTTCTACTTTTTAGATCTAACAGACTGGAGTACATTTAGGTTTAGAAGATTCAAATTATAGTTAAATTTTCGACTCGGGTACGCGAATCCAATTTGTATTAGTTATTAGACAGTAGTATACATATATAATTGTTAGTGACTGGTTGATGTCTCGGAAACGTTTGAGGACGACTGTACACGTACGCTACTGCCTAACCGATCGTTAAGATAAAGTTTTCATCCTACACGTTGCGTCGACGTCCTGTCGAAAGCGACAGCTTTTCCTCCGGCGATGTTCGCCCTCGCGAGTATCCCGTTCGATTATATACCTCGCCGTTCATATAATATATACGATTGCTCTTCGTCACGTCCCGGCGCTTATCTGATTCCACTTTTAATCACGATCAAATTGTTTCGCGCGTATCTGATTCGACGAGGATAATCACGCCGCTCTATTGATATGTTTGTCGTATACATTATTTACGGATGGCTATCGTTAAATATCTACTGGCTGCCGCCGTTTAGCGACATATTACCGATTATTAAAGAGGAAAAACCTTAGCATTGATAAACGCTATGAATAATCGTGTACCGTAATTGAAAAGATGGCTATCGCGACACGTGATGTATTTACTGGAGTTTGTCATGCTTCCCTGCGTAAGCGAGCTCCTGTGGGATGAACCGTAAGAGCAGATGAATGAAAACGATATTTATATAAATATTAGTGTGTATAAATTCGTCGGATAGCATTTTTATATTCTGATCTTGCAGGATAATAATGAAATACGAAATCTGGATTGAAATTCATTTGAAGGATAAAATCTGAGATTCGCATCTCTTCTCCGGTTAATGGAATTTACGAAGTTGACAGGAATACCGCGGATGATTTCTGCGCCTGATTAGCCGTAAAGAATATCGGCATCGACGAAATCCCGGGACGTTCTAGCCGTCGTCGTCGTCTCCCTCGTTCCTTTTTTCCTCCTCCTCCTCCTCCTCCTCCTCCCATGCCACGGCCTGTGCGTGCGTTTATTTCTGCCAATTTAGAGAGACCGGCAGCGAGCCAGAAAAAATTCCTCGAACAGACGTAGGGCCACCATTACGTGGCCCTGTGCACGGGGACAGCCGTAATATCGCGCGATACCGCCGCGGATGCCTATAACGTAATAATGTGCCGACTTTATGCGACGATTATCGTAACGGCTCATGGGTGCAGAAAGACAGCGAGGCCCCGGCGAGCCACTATTAACCGGGCACGGTGGGCGCCCCAGCGTGTGGCACCTGTCCGGAATCGACCGTCTACCGAGATCCTCGCTTCTTCTCTACGT
>SMSR01015806.1:44223-87182 GCA_019453355.1 Ceratina japonica
ACTATATCGATTTGTAATAAACACAAAAGGAACATATTTATTACTCAAAGAAAGTATATTTTGGCAATCAATTTTCAATTTTTGCTAATCGTCAGACCACCGTTTTCTCAGTGTAATTAATAAAAAATAATGATAAATAAATTCCTTGATTTTATGGAATAATTAATATACTTTGATCCACCGAATTTTCTATGTATAAGTTGTATTGTACGCAGTCTCGTGTCTGTGTGTGATTGAGGGAACATGGAACCACTAATAGATGATTGCGTGCAACGTGGCTGAGAGACGAACTTCGCAGACGGATTCAACTAGCCGCCCACGCTTCTCGCCGTCGCCTGCCAGCTCCAAATTAACCCTCAATTACGCGATAACGTTTCACGCCGTGCATTCTTTCAATGTACTTACACACGCCACGGCTTTATAATACTCCTAACCAGTATTTAAAGTCAAATGATGTTTCCAATTCATCAAGGAATTAAATGCTGTGAAATTATATTTGAAAAACGGAATTTATTCATGTAAATTAGCTGGAACTCTGACGAGTCTATAATTATAATGTTTAATGATGCGATTGACAATTTCAAAAGATGAGTGGATGATTTATTAAAAAAGAAGTATTCAAGTAATCTCCTTTTTCTTATTACAAAGTTACGGAAGGTGTTGAATAATACTTCAGGAGCAAGATTGATTAAACATAAATTAGGTGAAAAAAGTCTGTTATTAAGATCTTTCGCTGGTGTGAATCCCCGATCGAATAAATTGCAGTCTACTAAATGGCAATAAAAAGTATGTCGATTATTCTAATAACCGTCCAAGGCATTTTCTACAAAAAGATGTTAGAGATCTTTGAAGTTCGTTTCACATCGTACCGAGGAGAATGACAAGATCATCGGACCAAAATCGCCGATTCACGAATACTTTATCGGTGCTTCGTTCCACTCGGACGTCTGGCCGAGCCGATATACAAGTTATTTATTCCACAACTATGCAAGCCTCGGATCGTCTACATAGTCGCTGCCTCAATCGATTCCTATCCGATGACTGCAGTCTCCCGACTCAACTTTCTCCAGAATTCTTCTTCAATTTCCTCGATCGCGTCACGCCGCTTCCTTGGCATCTCTGCACCAAGCAACCTTACTGCATCTGTATTCCGCGTAGAAGCTGCAGTTACTGCTGCACTGCGGTGTCATGATTCTTCCTACGCGGAGACAATTTGAACCACTTAACGTTATCCTGAAACATTCTTACAAAAAGAAAATTAATTACCAGATAATTTCTGATAAAAATTATGATTTAAAAAAATAGGCACTTTAAATTATTAGGCACTTTTAAGATCGTATTAAATCATTAGGACTTTGAACTGATTAAACATTCACGTCATTTTTTAATCGATCGATAATAATAATCGTCAGATCATCAGATATTTTATTCAGATAATTTCTTGGGAGAGACTTTTCTCCGTTTTCCAACGATTCCAGCAAAATGCGAGGTTAGCGCGTTGCGTGTCAGGATCCAGGAATTTTCATAGCTTTCTCGGTGGAGGCGAGGGGGTGGAAGACAGAGAGCAGCGCGAGCGAAGGGTTCCCGGCGTTCCAGTTATTATTACAGTCGGCGTTATCTGCCGGGGCGGAGAGGATTTTACGAGCGCGGTCGCATTATCAAACCGTCGTTGGCCGAAGTAAACGGTTTCGCGAACGATGCTGCTTGTTACGCGGCCAATGTTATTAGTTCGCGGAATGCCTTCTAGCCTGGCGTGACGCAAAGAATCGAGAGCAAATAGGCAAGTAGGAGCAAATGTTAAACGAACCAGTTATTTGTTTGCGGCTCTCGAAAGAACCTCTGCCTCTCGCTTCTATTAGCGCCGATTTTTGTCCCGAGAATTCCCGCCGATTTCCAGCGTTCCTCAAAGGATTAATATCTTCAATTTGCAGTCCGTTAGAAGAATGAAAATATACGTAATAAAAACGGTTTCTTGCTGAATGTGCGGGGCATTTAATGACTCTCTGGAATTTGTTTATAGTAAAGACAAATTAATTCCATTAAGATCATCGGTGCGCGTTCGGCCTCAGAAAATTGCGGTGCAATTTAAAATATCGAAACGCTGATCCTCGCGGTTGATAAAGAGTTCCGTTGAAAAATTGGGCCCAAGCATGTAGCCGTGGCCATTTAAGGGTGATCAAGGATCCCGGCGCACGCATTCCGTGGCTTCGTTCGTAGGCAGAAACCGTGGAATCCACCCGCATGGAACCGTTCTGCGACCATCGACGCGATCGAGCCAGCCTCGGCTACAGGTGACTCGTCGATCGCCGCTCTCAGCTGCCGCGGCTCCTTTTTAGTTTCCCGAGTTAACCGAGTGGTAGATCGCTAATGATTATCCGCCGGTTTCACGGTTGCGCACGGAATCGGAGCGATCGCGGCCAAGGAGGGGCGACGGGAAAAATCACCGGGAGTTTAATTACCGGCGAGACCGGGCGTCGCGTCGCGTCCGACTCGCGCTCGATGTCAATCCGATTGGCCGGTCGATAACGATCGTTTTAGGAGATGGCTAGCTCGGCCGTTCGTTTGTATCTCTAATGGCACGGGCAGCGGCGGTTAAATAATTACGCGGCGCGCCGATTCCAGCGTGCAGGCATTTAAATAAGGACGCGCTGTCCCGGCCGGTCATTTTCCACGGTGGAGGATGAAACGGCGCGTTAAATGTCGAATGGAACCTAGGCGACGCGCGAGTACCGAGAGGAAAAGGGGTAGAAACTCAACAGCGGAAATCGAATGAAATTAATAATTACCGGGCGAGTGAATGAATCGATTTAAGATGCTATCAGAGTTACTGGACGCCGCGGCAGGAAATGGATTAGATTACGCGATAATTGTTTTATACACCGATTTTTGTGGAACGCGCGCGCGTCTGTTTAAGTGGAACGTGATTGTTAAAATCGTTGCGGAGTTATTTATCATAACAGGATTGGTGACGGAGTTTTTTCCTCCACTGGCACGTTTTATCTTCCGGAGTTAAACAAGCTATAAAGCAGCGTCGTAAAAGGCAGTAAAAGGATCGCCGATCTTCGTAATATTTTCAAATGGGAGCAAAGTGGACCGTAGACGCAGGGGAGAGGCTTCTATCGTAAACACGTATTACTCCCCGGCTCTAAATTCGCAAAAACTGTCTTCCACTTCGAGATATATGTACCTATACTGAGAAAACAGTGATCTGACAACTAGCAAAAATTGAAATATAGTACCAAAAAAATACTGTCTTTGAGTAATAAATACGTTCCTTTTGCATTTATTACACATTTCTACACATTAATAATAATTTCTATCCACAATTACTAATTTTTACTATCCCTGGTTAGTGATTTCTAATATTCAATTTCTACATTTTCCTTATATTACTTTACTTTATATAACTATACGCGATTTATATTATTTCACATATAGATTAACGATTTTATTATATAATTCAGTAATTTCCTTTGAGTTCAATAAGTAAAAATTATACTAAGCATACAGACGAATTTTTCCTTAAACTTTAGCAATCATTAATAAAATCCAAACATGTTTCAAGATTACTATTCAAATATAGTAATTTTTACTTAAATATGCAATAAATATTGCTAGAATTTGGTGGCTTCGTTTTCCTCAGTGTACGCTTCAGCGTAATATCCTCCGAACGGTTTCGTGTAATCCGCGGATTCCAATTTCTTTGACACACCTCCTGAAGATATATCCGCTGTTGGGTATTACATCAGAAACTTTCTTATCAATGAGACAAACTCTCACTATCGTTAGAGGCGACTTGATGCCCGGCGAACTGCTTCGCGTGCACTCAATTACCGCAAAAACCCCGAGCCCGAACGAAATCCGACGTTCCTCCGCGGCGATAAGGACGGCGATAAGGATTCGTGAAGCGAGGAGCGCGAGCCGGGAGAAGTTGTCGCGTCATTAAATCGAGCATAAGAGAATTGACGTCTTATTAAGCGACGGATAACATCGGCTAGTCGGCCGGTCCCGGGGAGGAGCGTCAAGTATAGAGGCGAAGGGCATCGGCCGTCGGGGCCGTAAGTAACTACACCGATCGCGGAATGATTCAGTGGATTCCCGGCGTCCCTTTGGAACCGGGCACCGGTCAATCGATTACACGCCAATCGGATCGATGGATCGCGCTAACTAGATCGCTGGGGGAAGCAGGTGCCGTACCGGCTTGTAATCGAGGCTACTTGGCTACCGCTCGCGGGCTCTGAACCTGTCGCCGGCTCCACGATCGATTGTCAGACTTTCTGTTGATCTCCATTACGAAACTGGAGATCATATGTCAATACGTTTCCAATTAACGAGATGGCAGGTACCGTTCGAAATATTTCGAACAGATGTAATAATAATAAATTTTGCAATAAGTCATATTTTTAATATGTATTCATTTAGAAATTCAGAAGAATCAAATTCTCTTATTGATAATAATTTATAATAGGTACAATTATTTATGATTTAAAATCATTCATGTAACATAGTGATTTATAGTTAATATAAAAAAATGGAAGGGGATTATATGTATGTCAATATATTTTTAATTAACGATATGCCAGGTTTCGTTCGAAATATTTCGATCAGAAATAATAATACTAAATAAGGTCAATATATCTATTTGTACTCATGTCCCTAATTCTGCTCACTCTACAGTATTTATATTATTAAAAATTTACGATTTATTTAACAAATGTACTAATAATATTTTTTTTGAATTAAGTAAATTACTCAATTCAAAAATATTTTTGATTCTTATTGAATTTTTGAAGGAATATATTTATTGCAATAAATTATATAATTCAAAAATATTTTTTGTTCATTTGTTAAATAAATCGTAANTAATAATATTTTTTTTGAATTAAGTAAATTACTCAATTCAAAAATATTTTTGATTCTTATTGAATTTTTGAATGAATATATTTATTGCAATAAATTATATAATTCAAAAATATTTTTTGTTCATTTGTTAAATAAATCGTAAATTGTTAATAATATAAATACTGTAGAGTGAGCAGAAATAGGGACATGAGTAGCAATAGGTTCATTGACCTTACTGCAATAAATATATTCATTCAAAAATTCAACATGAATCAAACTCTCTTCTACATTAATAATTTATACTACATACAATTATATACGATTTAAAATTGCAATAACGATCTCTGACGTGACATAATAATTTACTTTATGATATACAAAATGGAAGGGTATAAATCACTTAGTTTGTCGAATGAGTCCCTTTCCAGTCAACTCTGACACAGCGAAAGGGTTAACGAGACATATGCAGCGAGATCGTTCGCCTCGATAATTGCCCCGGCGAGCCAATTGTCGACGTGACACCAGAATCTATTAGAGAAAGAAAGTCTCTCCACCAGGAAAATAAATTAATTTCGCTATCACGAACAGAGGACAATTAATAATCTCCGCGTCAAGATCGAACTAAGATATATCGAACGCTATGACAGCCCTTGCGTGCGTAACTATGAAAATTCCATTCTCTGTTTCTCTAATAAATGACACAACCTTCAAAGTACATTATATAAAATTGTTCTTTAAACAAACAGCAGGATATACCAAAGAATTCTGCACTTAAGAATTTCCACAAAATTATTAAAATTTCAATAAAGAAGAATTACTATATTTAGTACACAATATTTATTATACAGTATAATTGCAACAAACAAAACAAAATTTTCAGTCAACATTGAAGAGAAATATTTGCTTGTTATTTTTGTGTCTAATCATGTTGTAATCTTGTTTGATAAGAGATTGATAATACGATAAGTAGTTAATAACTTGATAAGCTATTTAAACACACGGGCGTTCGTGCCGGTTTATTATTCATAATTAAATTTAATCGCGTTTCCTGGTACATAGAGAAAGAAATGAGGCGCGTTACAGTGTAGAAGTGGGCAAGAAATTGCATGAATTAATATGTGTATCACAGCGATAACTGTATCCTCAACGGGTAGCGGATAGTTCTTAATGTCTCTTAAACGGTGTCCACGGCAGTGTTATTAAAGTAATAACAGAACGTCTGATTTAACAACCCTTGCTATTTAGTTTCGCGGAGTTTATCGATTAAACAAAAACGAGGAGGAGAAGGAACACCGGGCTGCGGTTCGCTGCGGCGAGGAAGAACGGAGCCGCGGACAGGTTTTCGTGGAAAAGAAGGCGGCTCGGGCCTCACGGGGGACATCGTTCGCGAAAAGAAACTATAGGAAGAAGGAGAAAGATCGGGGATCCGGCCGATCTACGAGCCTTATAAAACGCTTACAACCATTCCCGGGTGACGTTAAGTATGATAGTCGGTTTTTGCATCTCCCGGGAACGGCGACGAGAGCCCCCGGCCGTTATTTATTGGTCGACGGTCGCCGCGGTTAAAAACCGGCGAAAGTACTTGTCGCGAGGTCGCGACAAGCTTTTCGAGTTTCTGACGATCGAACCGCGTGGCGAGGAAGCGTCCGGGCCGGTAACGCGCGATCAAACGTTCCGATGTTGTCCCATAAGACGCGTATATACAGGCTTACGGGCTTAGGAAGCCAAGGGAGGCGACGCTTACTCGCGACCGGTGTGTATATATACGGAGAGAAGGGAGATAGGTTATTCGTATAGCTCCTTAAATCAGCCCTCGTTGGACTGTCAGCCGTGCGGCGGCGGCGGCGGCGGCGCGTTCCCTTTCGCTTCGCACAAATTGCCACGCGTTTAATTACCGTCCGATATCCGAAGGGGCTCATTAATCACCGCAGCGATAACCCGTAATTTTCTAGCGACGATAAAATCTGTCGCGCGACACCGATTCCTCGCGTCATCTTCGGGAAATCCGTGGCCGCGTCTAATAGTCCTCTTTATCCTGTGAAAACACGTGTCCGTTTTGTGCGATTTTTCTTCATATTTCTCCTTTCGTTGTGCGTGGGTGTTCTCTCGTCGTGGACGGAAAATAGAGCGCACCCTCTTTCACCTTTCCGAACAGCTGAAGTCGACCGATCGATAGTTTGAAAACGGAGCGCCGGATCGGCACGCGTTGCTTCGGTTTCGCCGTGTTGCGAGTCGGAGGCGATCTTTAAAACTGGATTCCACGCGAGCACGCGTGGAAGGATGGACGGAATCGGAGGATGATGGTCTCCCTGGCCTCCGTAGGTACCAACGCGATCGGCTTTTCTTCGGTAGCCCGTCTGGTTTTTTGGTAGCAGTTTGCCCGAGTCTCACCGCCACCGAGCCAAGCCTGTCTGCCCTAAGGCTACTCTTTCCTTCCGAAGGAGCAATGGTGGATGGACGGTCGTAGGGATGGCTTCGATCTCCTCTCGCTCGCTATTCAACCCTTTCATTTCTAAATTCAATAAAAAACAGACAATTTTTGTACATTGCGACCTCGTCTTTCTTTAAATAAAAATATTTTTAAAGAATTTATACAATGGAAAATTGATTTTCAAATTCATACATTAAACCTCTAAAACAGACAATTTTTTTACATTGCAACTTCGTCTTTCTTTAAATAAAAATATTTTTAAAGAATTTATACAATGGAAAATTGATTACCAAATTTATACATTAAACCTCTAAAACAGACAATTTTTGTACATTGCAACTTCGTCTTTCTTTGAATAAAAATATTTTTAAAGAATTTATACAACGGAAAATTGATTTTCAAATTCATACATTAAACCTCTAAAACAGACAATTTTTGTACATTGCGATCTCGTCTCTCTTCAAATAAAAATATTTTTGAAGAATTTATACAATGGAAAAATTTATTATCAAATTCATACATTAAACCTCTAAAACAGACAATTTTTGTAGATTGCGACCTCGTCTCTTTTCAAATAAAAATAATTGTGAAAAATTTATACAAATGAAAAATTGACTATCAAATTCATACATTAAAATTCTTATAATAAAAATTGTAATTAAGATAATTTTTATACATATGCCATAATTGCATTAAGTTTCCAGTGGCATTCATCTCGCTTATGGCACACATTAAATTGGAGAAATCATGGCATATCTTGACGAATGGCAGAGCAGCTGAAAGAAGGCACTCTGCGACTAATTCTTGTATTGGCTGGTTCGCGTATATATCTGGCTTACACGAACGGCCGATGAGGGCGATTNCTAAAACAGACAATTTTTTTACATTGCGATCTCGTCTCTCTTCATATAAAAATATTTTTGAAGAATTTATACAATGGAAAAATTTATTATCAAATTCATACATTAAACCTCTAAAACAGACAATTTTTGTACATTGCGACCTCGTCTCTTTTCAAATAAAAATAATTGTGAAAAATTTATACAAATGAAAAATTGACTATCAAATTCATACATTAAAATTCTTATAATAAAAATTGTAATTAAGATAATTTTTATACATATGCCATAATTGCATTAAGTTTCCAGTGGCATTCATCTCGCTTATGGCACACATTAAATTNCAACGACGATAAAATCTGTCGCGCGACACCGATTCCTCGCGTCATCTTCAGGAAATCCGTGGCCGCGTCTAATAGTCCTCTTTATCCTGTGAAAACACGTGTCCGTTTTGTGCGATTTTTCTTCATATTTCTCCTTTCGTTGTGCGTGGGTGTTTTCTCGTCGTGGGCGGAAAATAGAGCGCACCCTCTTTCACCTTTCCGAACAGCTGTAGTCGAACGATCGATAGTTTGAAAACGGAGCGCCGGATCGGCACGCGTTGCTTCGGTTTCGCCGTGTTGCCAGTCGGAGGCGATCTTTAAAACTGGATTCCACGCGAGCACGCGTGGAAGGATGGACGGAATCGGAGGATGATGGTCTCCCTGGCCTCCGTAGGTACCAACGCGATCGGCTTTTCTTCGGTAGCCCGTCTGGTTTTTTGGTAGCAGTTTGCCCGAGTCTCACCGCCACCGAGCCAAGCCTGTCTGCCCTAAGGCTACTCTTTCCTTCCGAAGGAGCAATGGTGGATGGACGGTCGTAGGGATGGCTTCGATCTCCTCTCGCTCGCTATTCAACCCTTTCATTTCTAAATTCAATAAAAAACAGACAATTTTTGTACATTGCGACCTCGTCCTTCTTTAAATAAAAATATTTTTAAAGAATTTATACAATGGAAAATTGATTTTCAAATTCATACATTAAACCTCTAAAACAGACAATTTTTTTACATTGCAACTTCGTCTTTCTTTAAATAAAAATATTTTTAAAGAATTTATACAATGGAAAATTGATTACCAAATTTATACATTAAACCTCTAAAACAGACAATTTTTGTACATTGCAACTTCGTCTTTCTTTGAATAAAAATATTTTTAAAGAATTTATACAACGGAAAATTGATTTTCAAATTCATACATTAAACCTCTAAAACAGACAATTTTTGTACATTGCGATCTCGTCTCTCTTCAAATAAAAATATTTTTGAAGAATTTATACAATGGAAAAATTTATTATCAAATTCATACATTAAACCTCTAAAACAGACAATTTTTGTAGATTGCGACCTCGTCTCTTTTCAAATAAAAATAATTGTGAAAAATTTATACAAATGAAAAATTGACTATCAAATTCATACATTAAAATTCTTATAATAAAAATTGTAATTAAGATAATTTTTATACATATGCCATAATTGCATTAAGTTTCCAGTGGCATTCATCTCGCTTATGGCACACATTAAATTGGAGAAATCATGGCATATCTTGACGAATGGCAGAGCAGCTGAAAGAAGGCACTCTGCGACTAATTCTTGTATTGGCTGGTTCGCGTATATATCTGGCTTACACGAACGGCCGATGAGGGCGATTAACAATGAATGGTAGAGAGAAAGCAACAGCTGTTTCGAGCTAATTCGACGATGTACAACAACAGGTTGGCGTAGGGAAGGGTTCCGTTCGCGGCGCGAGAAACGTGTCTTTCGATGCGGGCGCCGGAACGAGTTTCTTCGATTTTCTTTTTGCTCAAGCCGAGCTGTTCTCCTACGTTCCGCCACTTGATTTATTTAATGATTACCGGCAGCAGAATTTCGTTTCCCAACGGGTTATTCTTATCCCTAATGAAGACAATGAAAGTTTGAGAACGATTAATTTAAAAGCAATCTGGTGTTAATTCGCGCTTCCTTACAGTTTTACGCAGTCTTTTCATCTCCGTAGAATTTAATTTATGTAATTTCGCATGGAGAGCGATTCGCGAGCAGTTCGTATCCATCGTCCGAAGTGGAGAGCCCTGGGTATAGTCGGATCGAGCGGGAGAGAAAGATTAAGCGCTCCACCCACGCCCATGTCTCAACCTGTTCTGTTTCTCTCGTCGAGCCGCGGTTACAGGTGCCTCCCCGAGGGCATTCCTGCTGGAATTCTTCACCGATGATCCTCTCCCGGCCCTCCTGCAAACTCCTGCCTCGATCGTGTCGCGGTTCACCGTTTCCAATAAAAAAAATCATCTCGGAGAGTCCTCTGTACACTCGATCTAATTTATTCCTCTCTTTGCCACGCGTCTACTTCGGACTCGAAGGGGAAATTCAAATTGTAGCTTTCGCGTGACAATATCCGATATCGCGGATATAACGAATCGATTAGGTTTCTGCTTTCTAACGAAGCACGCGGTAATCAGGTTGCGTAATGTATAACGCGAGGCGAAGTCCGATGATTTCTTCGAAACCGACGCGACCGCGTCGGAACGAATCAGGTTCAAAACGTAATCAGCCGACCATTAAAGCTTTCGAAAACGTCCTTCACTGGTCCCAGGTGAAACTCGTCAAAATCAGAAGAAAGGAAGAAAGTAAATCGACTAGAAAATCTTCTAAACTTCTGATTGCTATTGCAAGCTACTGTTTTTATTATTTTATACGTTACTTTAGTTTCTTTAGTTTCCCGTTTTTCTTGCCTATACAGGATGGATCGCTACACTTTGCCATCTAGATTTACGTCATTATTATTACGCGTAGCAAACAATGTTTCAATGAAATCGAATGGTTCAGTGGGACTCATACGATACCAAGAATATTTTTCTGTTTATATCATTTTTTTAGAGATATGAAGGTCACCTTAATTTTTTTAAATGGAAGCACCATTTTTTAAACACCTACGATGACAGTCCCTTCATTAGGAATTCAGTTACTATAATTGTTTAAGGTCATTCAAGGTTAATCCCTTGGGTACGGATTTATTTGAGAAAATACTTGCATGTGGAACGGATATAATTTTTGGTTGCTTGGAGTAGTATGTAAAAGCAGTACATTTTACGTAAGAATTTATTTATTTCTAAAATATTGGTGACATATGTAGTATTAAGATGTCTTCAAGTAATTAGAATTGCAAAACAAAAATAAATTAATAACAACAAAATAAAACTAAAATGACGTGTCTCAGACGTCAAATGTACCCAAGGGGTTAAAATATGAAAGCAGAATACGTTTATCGCGAGTGAGACTTGTAGTAAACATACTTAGGTCCTTCAATTTCAGCGAATATTTTCCAAAATTTTTAGAGTCGATTACTTATACGTTTTCGTATAGTTTTCTCCGACCGTGACCTTGAGTGACCTTGAACAATTGTAGTAACTGAATTCCTAATGAAAGGGATTATCATCTTAGGTGTTTAAAAAATGGTGCTTCCATTTAAAAAAAATTAAGGTGACTTTCATATCTCTAAAAAAAATGACATAAACACAAAAATATTCTTGGTATCGTACGAGCCCCACTGAACCATTCAACTTCACCTGAAACATTGTTTGCTACGCGTAATAATAATTACATAAATCTAGATGACAAAATGTGGCGATCCACCCTGTATATGTTAGTGTTAGTTTTTCTAAAAATTTTTTATACTAAGTGTCATAATGGACTCATGTCCATTTAATAAAAAAATAAAAAAATAAAATTAAAAATTACGTCGGTGAATTTATGCTACTTAATTCGGTTTGAGAAAATCGACTATCAACGCGTTGAGTTTAGCTGTATCATGTTAAAACTTGGCAACGTGCTTTACAACTGGAATAATCGTTCGACACGGAGAGGTCCGAGTGTCATAATGGACTCATGTCCATTTAATAAAAAAATAAAAAAATAAAATTAAAAATTACGTCGGTAAATTTATGCTACTTAATTCGGTTTGAGAAAATCGACTATCAACGCGTTGAGTTTAGCTGTATTATGTTAAAACTTGGCAACGTGCTTTACAACTGGAATAATCGTTCGACACGGAGAGGTCCGAGTGTCACAATGGACTCATGTCCGTTTAATAAAGAAATAAGAAAATTAAATTAAAAATTACATCGATGAATTTATGCTACTAAATTCGGTTTGAGAAAATTGCCTATCAACGCGTAAACTTTAGCTGTATCATGTTAAAACTTGGCAACGTGCTTTACAACTGGAATAATCGTTCGACACGGAGAGGTCCCCGATGTCCCGCGATGGCCAAGGCGAAGGAGAATATCGCGACAGACGGAAAAGGAAGAAGAAGAAGAAGAAGAAGAATGGGAAGAAATGGAAGACGGGCGAGCGAAGAGAGGATGGCAGCCACGTACGCCCACACCTCCTCGCCAGCGCCGGGGACCTGTTCCCGGCTTTTACGTTCTGACATCTTTTCACTCCGTTTACGAGTCCCCTTTACGTTTTACGACCGATCATCGGGACCCTTTCTCTCTCGGGCGAGATTCTGCCGACCGCGCCGGCCGCGAGGCGGGCAGGAAGGACGGCGGGAACAAGAAAACGATCACCGCGGCAGGAAGAACGGGGGACGCGCTATCCGCGCGCTGATCTCTTCGATGCCCGATACGAAATATCGCGACGAATGGGCCGGGCCCGGGATATCTCCGCGGACATAGGATTCGATAGACGGCTGTTCAAAAGCCCGACGTTCCGCGGATAGGACATTGTGCCGCGTTTACTGCAGCCTTGGGCGGATACTCCCGTCCATGAAAATGGAAACGAACGATACGACATTGTGTGTTATATCCGCCGTGGGCATCCGACGGAAGCCGGCCAATGCGCAGTAAATTCTTTTGATGATAGTAATGACGCGGGACGACTCGGTTAACAAACCCCTACACGGGTTCATAAAATTGCGCTCGCAGTTAGCCGGAGGTAGGCTAGCCATTTCTTTCAGGCGCGCGATTTATTTACCGCGTTTCGACGAACGAATTGGCGATTTGAAAAAAGATAAATCCATTTATAGAAAACAGCGAGGAATTATTAATAAAACATACGAAACTGAAGTATCATTTTTTATTATTATAATTAATTCTAAACGAACAAATTGGCAATTGATTTGAAAAACGATAAATCTATTTATAAAACNCTGAAAAAAGATAAATCCATTTATAGAAAACAGCGAGGAATTATTAATAAAACACACGAAACTGAAGTATCATTTTTTGTTATTATAATTAATTCTAGACGAACGAATTGGCAATTGATTTGAAAAACGATAAATCTATTTATAAAACACAGCAGGGAATTATTAATAAAACATATGAAATATTGATAATAAATTTTTTTATTATTATAATTAATTCTAAAAATACTTAAACGCCCACAACGCAACAAGTAATGAATCAAACGGACGCTGACACGTTACAACGCCCGATACTTTCGTCGATTTGCATACAGAAAAACGAGCGCACATTTACAAAGACGTCATCGTCGCCGAATTTCACGACCTCGCGGAGGCGTACAGTCGAAGGCCGCAGAAGAAACGCTGGCAAATAGACTTCTCCGTAATTTAGCCAAGCAGGCGAGTTGACTTTCCGCGGTTAAATGTCGGCCAGGCATTCGCCATGAAAGGATCCCGCGCGGGGGGAACTGGGGGATCAAATCGATTTGGAAGAGCGCAGTAACTGCGCGTATACGCGCTGGAATGCCGCGGCAGGCTTGAATGGCACGAGGCGCGGGGTGGAAAGTCTCCGACCGGGACATCTGTGCCGGTGCGTTCGCTTTCCGCGAACGCGAATTTCTATTCCGCGGACGCGACTAATTGCAGTCCGCTTGGAAAATCGCCGATCCGATCGTTACAAACGTCGAATCGTTGTTCGCTGCGTCGCGTCGGAAGCTGAAAATCGACGGCGGCGGCGCGTTTCATCCGCGCGGCTTATCCTCGCGGGTTACATATTTCACGGCGAAGCGGCTGCAATAAATCGCGATCGAAAACTTAAACGCACGCGTCTAATTTACTGCAATTTAGATAATCGACGCGCCTCGCGCGAGAGTTTCTCTTTAAGTAGCGAAGAAAGATTTACAGGAAGCGAGGCTCGTTTCCTTCCACCGACTTTCTTTCTACAATCTTTCTTGAAAATCGCAAATTTTGTAAAAATCTATCCGAGTCGAAAAAGTAATTACGGTTTTGAACCTATTTAGCCTACAGAAGGATATAAGAGTAAATTTAACTCTAATTTGAACCTATATCTAGTCGTTATGTCCGATTATAAAGGATATAGATCTAAAATAGAGTTTATCAAATATAATTTAGTTCCTCAAGTCTTAGTTCAAGAGTTTAGGAAAAGATCCTGTAGATTCATACTAGTATTTATGAAACTTAACATTGTCCTGAAAAGTCCATTGACTGGCAACACTTGAGGACATGTGCACTGAGTGGGCCTCACGATACCTACGTTTTTTTTGGCTCATATTGTAGATCAAGAATCTCTTTTACGTTCACCCAATTTATGGCGAAATTATTATTATTTTTCTTTAACAATTTTTGTCAACGAATAACACAAATTTTCGCTTTGTTGCTGTATAAAAAAAATTCTATTGTATAAATTAGATTGTTTTAAAGCATTTTTTTAAATTTATAATAGGAAGTATAAGAATAAACAGAATAATTCATTTCAGATGCATATCAGATTTAAATGCGCATAGTTTGTAAAATAATTTTATATAACACAATAAATATTTCAGAGGATCCTAAAAAAATCTTATAAACCCTTAAATAGGCCTTTAGGTTCCAATCTCTTACTTGGAGAACTAACTTCTAACTACTTTCGTGAACGAACTGAAGGATCTTAAGGCCTAAAATATAATTTGAGATTTTTGTAAGGACTTATAGTTTCTGATTAGAGTTATGTCAAATATTAAGTTCTGAAATAACTCTACTAGTTCCACTTCTTAGATCTAATAGACCTAAACTGGGCTACATTTAGGTTTAGAAGATTCAAATTATAGTTAAATTTTCGACTCGGGTAAAAAGATCGACAAATAATTTTATGTTTCTTTAATAATACTCAAAACGACCTGTTATTCTTGGACGAATGCCTCAACAAGAGTCAGTTTATTTCCATAACATATTTGTAAAGTACAAATCGTTCTAAGAATAACAGGTCGTTTTGAGTATTATTAAAAATTCTATCATTGTGGACGTTCAAAATTCAAATACAATTTTATGTTTCATTCAGGAATAAAGAACTTAACATCGTGTTTGTATTTACTACGTATAGGATTGCATTGAGTTTGGGAACGGCGATGATTAATTACTTTGCAAGAGAGGTAAATCGCGGCGGGGGCGACATTACAAATTTTACGGTGTCTCCGGACGTCTGGTTATCCAGAAAGTCGCCTACGCCGAAAAAACGAAGGGCACGGCTCGATTCGTACTCGTTGATTCATGCCGCGCGGAGGCTATCCCGCGGCATTTAAATTTCAAATACGCGCAGCTTCGCCGGATACATCTCTCGACTCGCGCGTCGTGGTTTTATGACAAAGTGCCGTTGTCGCATCGAACAGGACGAGCCGTGTGGTCCGGTGCGCACGGCTCTCCCATTAGAATAAACAAACCGACGTCGCGTCGTCGTCGTCGTCGTCGGGGCGGCGAGGGGGAGTATTTTTGCACGCGCGCAAGAAGTCGCGGCGACGGAGTCTGCCACGGGCATAATTATTCGCGAATCGGGTTTCAATCGATTAGTTACTGGTTACGTGCCGATATACGCGATTGGATCTGCCCTGCTCCCGCTGAGACCGTCCGGGTACTAATAATTTCAACGTTCAGAAAAACTCGTTCCACACGAACGTCATTCCGTCGCGACACGTGCCTCATCACGTGGCGCGCTGTACAACCATTCGTATTACATACATACATACATACATACATACATACATACGCAGACGTGTAGTTACTCATCTGTTCCGCGCGATGTAAACAATGGATGAAGTAAATGGTGCAAGCGTCGTCGACGCGAAACGCGCCGCACCCGCACCGCCTTTTGTTTAATGGCCGCGCGTAGCTCGATGACAGACGGTGAACCCGAGCCGTCTCGCGGAAAGGAACGCGCGAACTCGTTAATCGTGATTTGCTACGACCGCGACACGAGATTCCGTGCTCGTTGGATGTCGCGTCCCGTCTCCGATCACGTCGATCGATATCCCGTTCGCCGGTCGAAACTCCCGCACTCCTCCGGTTTCCCACTAACCTTCTCGTTTCGTACCGCCGACACGGTAAGCCTGCAGACTGTGCGTAAATGTCCGAATTTCTGGTCGCGTCAAAATTTCTTAGACTTAAAATTACGTCAGAAAAAAAAATACCTAAAAAAGGCAGTGATTAGAAATTGTAGCTTGAATAAGAATTGGGACATTTGTTATACTATAGCGTTTACTTCTCAGAGCTTTCGCTTTAAGGAGGTTCATCTGGTACNACGTTTCCTCGATGTTGTGTGTTCAACGGATAGAATTAAGGAAAACAGGAAAGGCGAATCTCCGTTTAATCCGTCGATTACCGCGACATCGTGTGCAACGAACGATAGCTATCATTTCCAAAGTATAGCAGTAGAATATATATTTTTATTCAGACGCAACCGGTACTTAGGACTTCGCATTATAAATTAACCGAACGCAAAGTTGGCAACTGGTAATATTACACGTTGGCAAAAAAGAAGAAGAAAAAAAAAATGGCACGACATAAGAATTGTATATTATAACGCATTCCTGGCTAGTAAAAGATTAATACTTGCAGTGGCTGTGTACTTACATAGTCGACTCTTATAAGCGACGTATTAAATTGCAGTCTATCGATTCTGCCCATTAGGCTTCGATTCTCAATAAAAACAGAATGGCCGGCTACCGATAAATTAATAAAACGCGAAACAAAAGAGCGCGATAGGGGAAAGGCCGGGGGGATATCGTCGCCGTATCAGGTAGATCCAGTAAAAAGAGCAGCGGGTCTCTCGGATTTAACGAAAAGCGACGCAGATGACGCGACGGTGCATTAAGGGTTGTACAAGGTCGTTATCGTGCGAACGCGTAATAACGTTCGGCTTGATTTATGCTACGACCGGGATTTCAGGTGGATATCTCATTATACCGAGTATTATACGCGCCACCGGTTACAGGTGTGTACGGCCGCGTACGTACACGCCGCGTCCTATACGTCTTCGTATCCTGTTCGCCGGCCGATCGATAGCCCGGATAAGTGGTAATGGAATAATCGACGTTTCGTGTAAGGGATATATTCGGGATAATCAGCTATCCGGGCCGCGATATCACAATGTATCCGGTGACACAGTTTTTCAAATATCCCCGCGCCGCCGGGTAAAGTATCTCGCGACCGATGAACCGTTCCCCGGTTTGCGCGCCGTTGAACCGGTTCCCTGAGGTGGGGAGAAAGTTGCAATTGGATTAACGGACCATTGTCAGGCTTATCTTAATCGCCGTTTATGCGTCCGCGTTGTTTACGAGCGACAATTGCAGATCGTCCCTCCCGGCGTAATTATTTTCGTGTCTCGTCCGCTCGTCGTTTTACAGTTTCTCGCTGTGTGCTCCGCGGCTGTCGCAGGTTTACGAGCGGCCGCGCGTGCCTCTTCGCTTTCAGTATTTCGATATCCTCCTCATTGTCAGATAGAACAGAGGGGAAAGACGATTTAGCTACCTTAGAAAGAACGTGACGACGCCACGGTATACGAGGGAGTGCGCTGCGTCGCCTCGGTGAAAAATGCTGACGGCGAGGGTCATCCGCCTCCAATCTTTCCTCAGCAGAATCTTCTCGGTAAGCACTTACATCTTCCGTTCACGGAACCTTTCTTATGACACTCTATTTCTCTCGTGATTATTTTCATGAAATGAAATTATCACTGTGATAAATATATTTAGATANTTCGTGAAATTACAAGCGCGGAATCGAGCGATCTCGTCGAGGCAATCGGAAATGAGCCTCGCGGAGGCTGTAATTTAACAATATCCGAGATTACAGGGAATACGCTAGAGGAGAAGTAAGAGATTGGGATTCTTTGTTTCAGGACGAGGTGGGAGGCAGTACGGTGGTAGCCGAGGGTGTAGTAGGCGGCATAAAGGGCCCAGGCGGCGGGTGCCGCGCATCCTCGATGACGATGGCCGAGAGCGCCGTGGAGGACGCTGCAGCCGCGCCCCCGGGTCCGGCCAAGCCGCCACCGCCCTCCTGTACCAACAACAATACTCTCGCGGCGACCGCGAACCGAAACCGACGGAACTACCGCAGACGGAAGGGCCTCGACCAGGTCTTGGACATCCTCCAGCACCGGAGCTCGCCATCTGAGGGCGAAGTGCTGAGGTTCCCCGGAAGCGGACCGGCGTCCGAGGAAGAGGAGGACGTGTTCGGGTCGCCGAGGTCTTCTTCGAGATCGGCCACGACGGACCCGCCACCTGGCATCAGCTTGCTGCCCCTCAGGCTGAAGAGCGAGGAGCCCGTGACGCCCACCGAGGAGCAAGCCAACGCGCGGGACGAGTCGAGCAATATCAACAGCAACAACGTCGACCAGCAACAGAATCACCATCCCCATCATCCGCACCATCGCTCGGTCCATTACCGTCACCGGCACAGGCACCACCACAGGAACAACGCTACCAATCACCTGTACGACCAGTTCCACTCGCCCCATCAGAGATCCTCGACGCCCAAGTACTCGGGCTGCACCTGCGTCCACTGTATACCGTCGACCACCTCGCCGATGGTGCTGCCCTCCCCGACCTCGCCGTTGACCCCGCTCACGCCGCTCACCCCGCTGACACCGCTCACTCTGCCCCCGTTGACGCCGGGATCCCTGTCGTCGTACAGTTTCGAGCACTACATGCACACCAAGTACCTGCCGGATATCTTCCGGGGACGCAGTCACTCGGACTCGGACCTGAACGGCCCGGCGCCGGGCTGGGACCAGAAGCCGTCGCTCTCGACGTTGTCCGTGTTCATGAATCACCCGTCACTGAGGAGCGGTTTCTTAGAAGTGGACACCACCAGTCCGCAAGAGTCGCCGTTGGACCTGTCGATGAAGAACCTCATGGCGTCCGCCACGGCGGCGGCCGCAGTTTCCGGTAGACCGCCGGCCCTCCAATTAATCCCGCCCGGGATCGTCTCGAGGGGCTCGGTTAGCGTGCCAGTCGTCAAAGGCGATGTGGCCTCGCCCACGACGAAGGAGAGCGTCGCGGTCAGGTACAACCTCGAGGTGTCGCCAGTAGTGGAGGAGATGCCGCCCGGGGCGGACGTCGCGTACGTTTGCCCGGTCTGCGGGCAAATGTTCAGCCTTCACGACCGGCTGGCGAAGCACATGGCCTCGAGGCACCGCAGACAGGGCCCGCAGGACGCGTCCGCGAAGGCGTACCTCTGCGACGTATGCAAGAGGAGTTTCGCGAGATCGGACATGCTCACCAGACACATGAGACTGCACACGGGCGTAAAACCGTACACGTGCAAGGTGTGCGGCCAGGTATTCAGCAGGTCCGACCACCTGAGCACCCACCAGAGGACCCACACCGGCGAGAAGCCGTACAAGTGTCCGCAGTGCGCGTACGCCGCCTGCCGCCGGGACATGATCACCAGGCACCTGAGGACCCACGCCAGATTCCCCGACGTGCAGACGCCTAAAATCGAACCTGGCCTCCTTGCCGGCGAGGACAGCCCCACGTTTAACCAGGAAATGGCGTCGCCCTCCGACGCGATCAAGGCCGAATGACGACGGCCGGACGGATGACCCGGCGGTGATTATCGAGAAGCAGGGGCGAGCTCGCTTTCGACGGGGATCCTAGGGAATTCCCAGGCTCGGTCCCGGCGGCGGCGATGACAGCACGCGGGGACTCCGACGGATGAAGACGGGAGGAGACGCATCGCACGGTCTCGGTGCGGAATCGGTCCAGCGAATTGGCACCCATATGATCGAGATAGAGTATAAGCAAGTTTTTTTTTTCACTATTCGGAAATTTTGGTACTTTGGTAATGTTTCACGACTCGTTATTATAATGTACGTCGTTGCTTTGCTTCGGAAATTTGTTCGCGATCTGTCAGACGGAAGACTTTTAACAGTATTATCTACTATCTTCGTCTTCCCGTTGTTCAACCCGAACTTGTGCGATATTCATTTCCTGCAGTCCTCTGCTGTCCAACGGTGTGGCTCGAACGAGATTTTTCTAACAATAATTACCGCGTTCGTATTTATTAAATTTGCAATTCTGGAAATTACAAATTTGAATTTATTCATATTATATGTCTTGGCTTAAAGAATGAACGACTGTTCTCAAACTATTCGCGGAGGACGTTATTTATTGTTAGAATATCGTCCACACCCGGTCTTCATTTACTCTCTTAATTGATACTCGTACCATTGAATCAGAAACGATCTGAAAGCATTCCTGCCTGAGCGCGCGCGATCAGACGCGTGCTTCCTCTCCGTGAGTTTAAAAGTTCGTCGCGCAAGGACTTGATTCGCAAATCGGGACGCGATCATCGAAAACGCTTGGGGCGATCATCTTCCTTCGTCGTACGTCGAATATCTGCTGGAAAAAGGAATTGTGCCAAATTTTCACGGTCGGTCCATCGTTAACCCGCGGTTTCATGATTACATATCCGAGTAGGTCGAGTTGAATGCGTTGAAAAAAGATATTTAGCGACGCTTTTCGAGTATTAAACGAGAAATGATTGATTTTTTTTTGCACGGTGTAATTAGACAAAAAGGCGTTTTAATTTTTTAGCAAAATGAAAGTTATTTATTATAATTATACAGTCGCTAAGAATCTTTTTCAAACGCATTTGGTGCTCGACGACGAAATCGTCAATTGAAAGAATTGTTTGGATGTTGTAAAGAAAGGAAACGGTAACCGAGCGTGCGATCGGGAGAAGTTAGTTGTTATAACGATTTTTAACGAGAGAATGTTTTTTCTTTTTATTGTGCGTTGTACGATATTCCTCTCGACAGCGTCGTGTTGTGTATATTTATAGAAACTCGTTTGTTGCTCGCAAGAAAGTCGAAATGAGAACAGGAAGTCAATCGAAAGACAGCCCCTCGAAGGATGATTTTAATTTCGAGGCGCCGGAAACGATATGAAGTGCCGCGAGAAGGACAAATATAAAAAGAGTTGAAAAAAGAAGGAAAGAAAACTGGAAGAATGAAAACGAACGTAACTGTACCTGCAGAAAGAAAGAAACTTAAATCATAATAAAATGCGTCTAGACGTAACGTTAATTAGTGGGTAATATTAATATTATTATTGCGTTTTATTATTATTATTAATATTAATATTATTATTATTATTAATAATATTATTCTCATTGTAAACTATCGCCGTGAGAATGTTGAAAGTGAGAGTAAGAGAGAGAGAGAGAGAGAGATATTTTTTTACACACCGTCGAAGAGAATTCGCGGATTGGTTCCACTGAGGGAATGGAAGAGGAACACCGAGCGCAGGACGCGAGTTGTCTCACCTCGTAATCATCTCGACGTGTCATTAGGTTGGTACATATGAAATTCATTTTCAACCAGTTCCTACATCCTACATTTAATTCAAACAATCCCCTTACATTGATTGTTAAATTAAAAGTATCAAATTATTAGAAGAATTCTAAAAAATAATACACAAATTAAAATACTAAAATAATTTGTTCAATGAACTATAAATGCTCATCGATTCATATTTTACTATAATATGTTTCCATTTCGAATTTCATGAGCATAAAAAACATTTGTATATTACATAAATTATTTTGTATTTAATTCGTGATTCTTGACAGAAGAACTGTTTTTTAAGAAACTCAAATTTCATGTACACCAGCCTATTAAGTCCGTTCTCTTTGACCGGAAGAAGCACTGCGAGCGGATACTCAGTGTTCTCTATCTTGAAATCGTAACACTTTCTCGCGGAGCGTCCACAATGAAACCGATTCGCAAAAACGAAAGTACTTATTTTTATTCGGACGAAGCACGGGCCGATTTCGAGCACTCGGGACTTCGCAACGTCGCGTCGCATCGCGTTCGACGAGAACCTCGAAAAATACTCACGACTTTGACTGGTGACTGCGTTTATGCTAATTGTAATTAACACGGAGATGCTCTCGACCGTTGCACGCTATCTCGACAGCCGGACTCCAAAGAGAAGGAGAAGACAAAAATTGAGAAATCTAGCCTCCGTTCGATAGACGTTTCAGTATCTTAATCCTAAGTGATAGTCGTGGTTCGGATTTACATATTATATTACACGATTATATGTACTTTTTACTGAAAGTAGTTGTGAAAACATGGAAACCGTGATGACACGATTTCTGAAATTCTTGTGATTCTTTTTGGTATCTTCGAAATTCGATAGACGATTTCGAACAAAATTGAGCCACGTTTGAGCTGTCGATTAGGTGGTAGAGAAGGGTCTGTTGAGAAAGCGTCGGTGCTACACTATTCACGTATAACAATTCCACCGGAGACTGTACGCGCGGCGTCCGCGTCAGCTAACTTTTACCTTGCTCAACCTCAACTCAACGTTCGCCTTTTTCCTTGCCATAACTCGGGCTACTGTGCAGCGTGTCGTCCACCGTTCGTGTCCGTGCGACGGGAAAAGCGGCCGTAGCGACGAATAATCGCGAGTCACGCCCGCGTATCCCGGCGCACGCACGATGCTCATTCACGTATAGGTGTATTATACATATTACTTGTACACATCGACACACCGTTACTGTAAAATTCTTGACAGACACGTTGTTCTGTCAAGGAAAAGGAAGCGCACGGTATCCTACGTATACATATCTTCGCGTGTGCGTGTACGGCGGGCAGCCGGACCGGCGCGCGTCCCGAAACAGGTATGTGCGTATATCTGTATTTTTGTATACCGAGGTTTTTTCTAATTAGTCTACAGTCTTAAGCGTTTCGAAGGAGGGAACGAGTAATTAGCCATTAAGGGGAAACTGTCGCTCTCTTGCTTGCCATTTTAACTTGCCTCTGTCGATCGGAACGATTACTCGGAAGGCGGCTTGTCGGAGTGACAAGAGAAGGATACACGAGGGAGAGACCTCGAGCCGGAAGGTCTCATACTGGTTGCGCGTCCTCGATTTCAACCTTTTGCAGACTAGAAAACGACCAGTCGAACTAACAAAATCGAGAAGAATCGCGTTTTGCGGTTCTTCGGTTTCTTTTTTTATTTCAATCATATTTTTCGAGGGAAATCGAAGTGAAGTTTCGTTTGTTGATTAATTTTGTAAGATGTCGCTTTAATTGAGGGACTTTCGACTCGACATCCGTCCTTCGTGAGATTCAGCCTTAAAACTGAGAGAATCTCTTGCGCAACGAGCCCTTTACCACTCGATGATAAACAGAGAAGACAAATGAGACAAATGACACATTGTATATTAGAAGAATGAAAGGGAGGCGAATGTCGTCGCGCTTTTAAAAGGCAATTAATCGACCGCCGTGCCAGACAACCTGCTCTTGTAATTAACTCATTTAGCCATTCGTATGATTACAATTATTTTTATTATTATTATTATTAATATTATTAATAATATTATTATTATTATTAATTATTATTATTATTATTAATTATTACGTTTAGTTACGTTGTTAAGTGATTAATTCATGTTTAATGCTTCTATTATTTATTTTATCCTACTTCGCAAGTCAAGCTTCCTATTTTCCGTTCTGTTCTCACATTCTCCCTCCCCCCGCCCCTCATTTTCTCCTCTTGCTCCCCGTTTCGTGAAGAATAACACATTTTTCATCGTGGGGTGAAGAAGAACGCTCGGTTTCAATCGCATTTGTACAAACTCGTTTCGTTTTCAGTTGTCGCCGTTCCACGGCGAGCCCCCCCGAGCCTCTTCTCCACTCCGCCGTCCCCGCGTCCCTCTCGTTTATGGTAGAGAGCGTCGACGACGAAAGCTAGCGTTCTCGCGGTCCTGCGACACTTTAATTTACGTTTTGTACAATGATGGACGAGCGGTGGAATCGATAATAAAACGAAAAGAAGAAAAAAAACGAACGCTCACGAGGGTCTTTTTTTGTAAATTATTAACGACGACGAGACGATTGTGTATGTTAATTTATAAATTATGTTGTGTTTACAGATCGTGCCAGAATGGAAAAAAATATAATTTTTCAACGAAACCCGCCTAGCACGCGTTTTTCATTCATTTACCGTTCAACAACCATTCCCAGTCTCATTCTCGTTTTACTGTCTCTTTTCTTTTTTAACTTGCTGTGTAATTTTATTTCGGTTTTTATACTCGGGTTCACTCGATCCGAAGACTGTCGTGAAACGGTGCCGTGCCTTCGTCGAATGTAGCGTCTCGAGGGAGACCGAGTGGCTTGTGTGTGCGACCGTCGTGCGTCGACGAGCCGCGTAGGGTACATATCATTTTAAGGCTGAACACACGCGAAAGATCGAATATTTTTTCATCCTCGAGATTCCACCGATGGAACGCGAATCCCCGCGTGAGAATGTGTACTTAATAAATAATATTATCTGTGTGCAACCAGTGTTGTGTACAACGATCGTCCAAAGAGTTAAAAAAAAAAAAAGAAGAAGAAAAGGCTCAATCTCTTCATCCGAATTAAATGAATTTAGATGTTAGTCAATTTTCGATCGCAATTTGTACTAATTCGAAGAAAATTCGCTGGGTTCCGCGACAATAAGCGAAAACAATCTACGAACAATTTTTGCACAACGCTATTAAAAAAAAACAAAGGGAATGAGGACAGAAATGTTTGCAAGTGTCTACGGCCTTCTTTTGGTGAAAAGGGCTTTCGATAGGAAAGAAACGGATTTCGTCACGTTCTCATTGTACCCGTTTCTGCCCGCAATCATGCGGGCTGATAATCCTTATTGTATCTGTACATCGAAACGACAAAACTGAATCTGTATGTTGCTGCACTCCTACGATGAAAATATATATACACGTTAATTGTTTTTACATCGTCTCCAATTTATCAAAACTTACACATTTCTTATTTATTATTGGTTATTAATTGAACGGCACCGAGATCTCTTAATCTCCGCTTTTTAATCTCCGCTGTTTCTTTTTACCGTTAATTCTCGTTGGTAAAATTTCAATCGGCCGGCGAGTTAAATCGTCGGTGCGCTATTCAATCACGGGAATGATTAGTTATAGGCTTTAAACGGGAATATTTATCGCTTCTTGTTCCTTTATACCGTTCATATTTTATACAACTGCGAAACCGTATAATCCTTAACTTTCCCGACGAAGATTAATATCGCCATTTGGCCAAACGAGACAGACACCGTTAATTAAATACAAGCCGCGTGTTATTTAGAAGTTGAACCGCGTTCAATTCCTGCGCGTTGATCCTTATCGGCGCTAGTTGATTGTCGTGAGCAGTCAGTTAGTTTATCAATGTGATCCCGGCCGCTGACAATGTTTTTCCGCCGATGCTGACGCGTTTGCTAATAATCTTATTTGATATTAATTGAACACGTAGACTTGACAAAAAATTATTGATTGCCTTCCCGTGATAGATACGTACAATCGCGATTACTGAATGTCAACAGTACATAAATCTTTTTTTATTTGATTTTCTTAAGAAGGACTGAAGAAAGTCGTGCGTAAATAATTTATTTTGCGGTGAACAAAAAAAGGAACGGAGAAAACGACGAAGAGGAGGGAGGCTACAAACGAGGAATCGTCAGACGAGCAAAGTTTCGTTCGACAACGTGCTGACTCGATACATTTCCCCGGCCGATGAAAATAAAACGTCCGCGTATATATATGGGGATGTGTTCTCCTCGGCTCGAAAATATTATTCCCGCCGCTCGCTGCCCGCGATGATTAATTCTCGCGGCGCACGCGATCGGCAGTTGGAACGTTTTCTGTAGCACCGGCCCGCGGAGTGTACGCGTACCCCGTGATTCGCGTGTACGCGCCGCGGGACCAAACGAAACAGCATCACGAGATCGGCCGGCCCGTTTATTTCGCCTGACCCGAAATCGAAGCCGTGAGAGAAAGGCGAGCGGCCCGAAATTCGTTAGAGAAATTCTTTTTTTCGACTCGCGTTACTCAATGAATCCGTCTCGTAATCGAGTGACGAAACCTCCGGCCCCGTTTCTCATTTCGTTGAATGAATCCCTTCTCACTGGGTACCTGACTTTGGTCATTTTGAAGTTGCCTTTTGGAATAGAATGGAAATTATTCGATTCTGTTAGGTTCTTGAATATTTGTATATTTCCGCAGAAAATTATAGTACGTTAAATTATGAGAAATAGTAATTGTAAAAACTTGATTATTATTGAATATAATCGATCTTAATATTTTGACTGATAAAAAATTATCTGATGTTGACTGTCCATCTAAATTTGGGCGACATGGCAGGAGTTGCATTTTGTAATAGAATGGAAATTATTCGATTTTGTTAGTCTCTTGAATATTTGTATATTTCCGAAGAAAATTGTAGTACGTCAAATTATGAGAAATAGAAATTATAAAAACTTGATTATTATTGAATATAATCGATCTTAATATTTTGACTGGCAAAAATGTTGTCTGCTGTTGACTGTCCACCTAAATTTGGGCGACATGACAGGAGTTGCATTTTGTAATAGAATGGAAATTATTCGATGTTGTTAGTCTCTTGAATATTTGTATATTTCCAAATAAAATTATAGTACGTTAAATTATGAGAAATAGTAATTGTAAAAACTTGATTATTATTGAACATAATCGATCTTAACATTTCGACTGGCAAAAAATTATCTGCTGTTGACTGTTCATCTAAATTTGGGCGACGTGGCAGTCAAAGCGTTAAATAAAAATCTTACATAGTCTGAATATTTTTTCAATCTTATCTCTGATCGCGATATCACCTTCCGACCTGTTCGAATCTCGCTGGTATTGACCGTGTTTAATTATGGGATCGATAGCCGGGAGATAAATCCCGATCGATAGTCGTGCCTGGTCTTCCCGTGGTCCGAGGCGGCTTTCTGTTCTCGTTAAACGGAGGCCACGACTTCCGACTCGGAACGATCGGTATCGCGTATGATCCGATGAACCGCTTGTCTTATCCGGATCCCGTTTAGAAATCAAGCCGGGCAGAATTCGAAACGGGGAGATTATTAGCTGAAAGTGCAGTCTCATTCGCGCGATCGATTCCGTTTACGTCATCCGGCGCGGCACGTTTATCCGAATGTCGGTTAAAGAGACGTTTCCTCGATGTTGTGTGTTCAACGGATAGAATTAAGGAAAACAGGAAAGGCGAATCTCCGTTTAATCCGTCGATTACCGCGACATCGTGTGCAACGAACGATAGCTATCATTTCCAAAGTATAGCAGTAGAATATATATTTTTATTCAGACGCAACCGGTACTTAGGACTTCGCATTATAAATTAACCGAACGCAAAGTTGGCAACTGGTAATATTACACGTTGGCAAAAAAGAAGAAGAAAAAAAAAATGGCACGACATAAGAATTGTATATTATAACGCATTCCTGGCTAGTAAAAGATTAATACTTGCAGTGGCTGTGTACTTACATAGTCGACTCTTATAAGCGACGTATTAAATTGCAGTCTATCGATTCTGCCCATTAGGCTTCGATTCTCAATAAAAACAGAATGGCCGGCTACCGATAAATTAATAAAACGCGAAACAAAAGAGCGCGATAGGGGAAAGGCCGGGGGGATATCGTCGTCGTATCAGGTAGATCCAGTAAAAAGAGCAGCGGGTCTCTCGGATTTAACGAAAAGCGACGCAGATGACGCGACGGTGCATTAAGGGTTGTACAAGGTCGTTATCGTGCGAACGCGTAATAACGTTCGGCTTGATTTATGCTACGACCGGGATTTCAGGTGGATATCTCATTATACCGAGTATTATACGCGCCACCGGTTACAGGTGTGTACGGCCGCGTACGTACACGCCGCGTCCTATACGTCTTCGTATCCTGTTCGCCGGCCGATCGATAGCCCGGATAAGTGGTAATGGAATAATCGACGTTTCGTGTAAGGGATATATTCGGGATAATCAGCTATCCGGGCCGCGATATCACAATGTATCCGGTGACACAGTTTTTCAAATATCCCCGCGCCGCCGGGTAAAGTATCTCGCGACCGATGAACCGTTCCCCGGTTTGCGCGCCGTTGAACCGGTTCCCTGAGGTGGGGAGAAAGTTGCAATTGGATTAACGGACCATTGTCAGGCTTATCTTAATCGCCGTTTATGCGTCCGCGTTGTTTACGAGCGACAATTGCAGATCGTCCCTCCCGGCGTAATTATTTTCGTGTCTCGTCCGCTCGTCGTTTTACAGTTTCTCGCTGTGTGTGCTCCGCGGCTGTCGCAGGTTTACGAGCGGCCGCGCGTGCCTCTTCGCTTTCAGTATTTCGATATCCTCCTCATTGTCAGATAGAACAGAGGGGAAAGACGATTTAGCTACCTTAGAAAGAACGTGACGACGCCACGGTATACGAGGGAGTGCGCTGCGTCGCCTCGGTGAAAAATGCTGACGGCGAGGGTCATCCGCCTCCAATCTTTCCTCAGCAGAATCTTCTCGGTAAGCACTTACATCTTCCGTTCACGGAACCTTTCTTATGACACTCTATTTCTCTCGTGATTATTTTCATGAAATGAAATTATCACTGTGATAAATATATTTAGATATTTTCATAATTCCATAAATTATTTCATTTTTAAATATAAATGATTAGTATTAAAAAAGGCATAATGAAAATGTATTATAATAAAGCTCGTTGAAATTTGACGTGAATTACATAATTCATTCTTGATTATTATTACGTTATCCTGTAAAGATAAGACACTGTATTTTTCTCATGATTATTTTCATGAAATGAAATTATCACTGTGATAAATAATATATTTATTTTCATAATTCTATAAATTATTTCATTTTTAAATATAAATGATTAATATTAAAAAAGGCATAATGAAAATGTATTATAATAAAGCTCGTTGAAATTTGACGTGAATTACATAACTCATTCCTGATTATTATCACGTTATCCTGTAAAGATCAGACACTGTATTTCTCTCATGATTATTTTCATGAAATGAAATTATCACTGTGATAAATAATTTTAGATATTTTCATAATTCTATAAATTATTTCATTTTTAAATATAAATGATTAACATTAAAAAAGGCATAATGAAAATGTATTATAATAAAGCTCGTTGAAATTTGACGTGAATTACATAACTCATTCCTGATTATTATCACGTTATCCTGTAAAGATCAGACACTGTATTTCTCTCATGATTATTTTCATGAAATGAAATTATCACTGTGATAAATAATATATTTATTTTCATAGTTCTATAAATTATTTCATTTTTAAATATAAATGATTAATATTAAAAAAGGCATAATGAAAATGTATTATAATAAAGCTCGTTGAAATTTGACGTGAATTACATAACTCGTTCCTGATTATTATCACGTTATCCTGTAAAGATCAGACACTGTATTTCTAATATATTTATTTTCATAATTCTATAAATTATTTCATTTTTAAATATAAATGATTGATATTAAAAAAGGCATAATATAATGAAACTGTATTATAATAAAGCTCGTTGTAATTTGACGTGAATTACATAACTCGTTTCTGATTATTATCACGTTATCCCGTAAAAATCAGAATTAATTTTCCTCCAAGATGTGAGATGTACAAGAGATTCGGCGATGAATAGACGAGTCGGAAAAGAAGAAAAAGGGAAAGCCCGAAAGGGGACAGAGTTGGAGTGGGTGAGGTGGCTTCGGGAGTGGAAGGTGGTCGCGACAAAAAGTTGGACCGGTCCGCGCGGCATAGAAAGGCGAGCGTGGCGTGGGTGGAACGAGGACCAGTGACAAGTACGATCAGCCGGTTCACCGAGCTGATCGAGGGAAGAAGAAGAAGAAGAACAAGAAAAAGAGCGCGGGGCCCGGGCGGGGGCGGGGTGGGTAGACGTACGGGCCCCGGGGAGGGTGGAGAAAAAAGGAACACGAGGGAGACGTCGGCGAACGTCGCTCGGAGCCGCGTCGACCGGCAGCACTTATAATTTCTAATGGGCAGCGGCGGATTTTTTGTAACGGTCCCCGGAACGAGCCGATGCTGGCCCGCAATAATTTATATCCGCGGGGACAGGCAGCGTCGCGCGTGCGTCGGCGTGCATGCGAGAAAAAGCGAGAAAACGACGCGGCGGGAACGGATCGCGAGAACCGCGCCACGCCGCGCCATTCCGTGCCACGCCACAAGTCCCTCGCTCTCAAATAATTCTTTCATTCCTTTCTTTTTTTTAAACAATAATACACGAATATGGATAATATTGAACTCTTCGTTCTTGTTATACTGTTTCAAATACCTGATGATTAAACTTAATTACAGTAGGCAATTTTTACCTCATTCATCAGACTGAAAATCCTATATGGAACAGCGTTGCATAGTTTCGTAGCACTATTAGTCATTAGTAATGATTCATTACCCGTTCCTTGCATTCGGGAACCAATTACACAAAAACCGTATTCTCTTCGCACTTAGAGGTGTACATATATAAAAACAGAGAGAACTAGTTAATTAGAAAATATTTCCTAAGAACTAGCATTCCCCGTGCGTGTTTATAATTACTAGCCAACACTTTTGGCCAGGTAATAAGGTATCATTTATTTAATTTCGCGCAGCTGTTTAAACCTTCTCCTGTTTTATCGAAAACATAAAACAACCGATTCACGACGATTTATCAGAAGGCTGTAATTGGTGTTCACTCGTCGACGATTTACATAGTTCTTCAGGAGTTCTTCGGCTTAATGACATTACAGAATCGCTCATGAAAATGTATTAGCATCTCGTAGAGGCCCTCTCGCGCGTAACAATCAAATTCGAATTCAACGCCGGTCGCGGAGTCCTGGGAGCTTTTTAGCCTTAGCAAAATCCCAGATGCCTGATGCGCGGAGCGACGCGATTCCACGCGAGTCCAGCCGCGCTGGAAGAGGCAGAGAGTCCCCATTGAATACGCCGAGCCGAATGGATTGTCATTCATGACAAACTGAGGACAGAGCAAAAGGCGCACAGCGTGGTCCGCGGCATCCGAGGAAGGAGGCAGCCGGGGCTGGCAGGTACAGGCACACACGGTGCGCGCACCGTGAACGGACGCGCGACGCACGGTATGCGGCGGTGGCCCAGGCGGACGCGGCGTTATGCGGTATCTCGAGGCAATAGATCACCCGGTCGGCGTAATCGGCGAGGAACGAGCGTTCGACTGTCGACGACCCGACGCGACGTCCGGTGGATACTAATTCCTCGAGGAGCCCTTCCGACACTGGGATCGAGCCACGATTCACGGCCATCGGCGTGCCTCTTCCCATCTAGCTACGCTAATTGCCCGCGCCCCGCTCCTGAGGGACCGTGAGCAATTGCAACAGATGATTCCTCTGTAGTTAGAACAAATTTCCCTTTTACGTCATCCTCCCATTGTCCTCAAAAAAAACATATCAAAGAGGAAAATAAAATAATTAATAATTAATTATAGGAATGATATAATGACGTAACGACTAGTTTAGTATACATATATTAGTATACATATAATATATTATAATATATTAGTATACATATAATATACATATAATATATTAGTATACATATAATATACACACATAATATATACATATAATATATTAGTATACATATATATAATAGTTTAGTATACATATAATGCACTGAGAAAAACGAAGCCACAAATTCTAGCAATATTTATTGTATATTTAAGTCAAAATTACTATATTTGAATAGTAATCTCGAAACATGTTTGGATTCAATTAATGATTGCTGAACTTTAAGGAAAAATTCGTCTGTATGCTTAGTACAATTTTTAATTATTGAACTCAAAGAAAATTACCGAATTATATAATAAAATCGTTAATCTATAAGAAAAAATATAAATCGCGTGTAGTAATATAAAATAAAGTAATATAAGGGAAATGTAGAAAGTGAATATTAGAAATCACGATACCATTGATAGTAAAAATTAGTAACTGTGGATAGTAATTATTATTACTATGTAGAAAGTACTATATCGATTTGTAATAAACACAAAAGGAACGTATTTATTACTCAAAGAAAGTATTTTTTTGGTACCATATTTCCATTTTTGCTAATCGTCAGACCACCGTTCTCTCAGTGTGGAACGGAAAATAATCGATTCAGAAATGTCGATAAAAAGTTCAGTGTAAACCCTGAAGAGGAATTTGTTCTTTGAGCAATCGCTGTGGAAAGGCAGGATTTTCTTGCGGCTAGACTTCATTATATCCGGTCTCTTGGCAGGACACGCTCGTCCTCGCGCGCGTTCTTCGCACACGCTTATCTGGACGGTAGCGCGGCGTGGAATGTCGACAACCTATGCTCGCGTTGAATGAACGCGCGTGGCGCGAAATCGCGGGGAAATTGGCTCGCGGAAAAGCGAACATTCATCAGCGGGCACGCCGCCGATAAGCGTGGGCGAANGTATTTGCCGCGTTATCTGGACGGTAGCGCGGCGTGGAATGTCGACAACCTATGCTCGCGTTGAATGAACGCGCGTGGCGCGAAATCGCGGGGAAATTGGCTCTCGGAAAAGCGAACATTCATCAGCGGGCACGCCGTTCCGATAAGCGTGGGCGAATTTATCCGGAATCGACTGCTCGCTCGACTATTCGATTCCTTTTATAGCCAGACGGCTGCGCCATAAAATATGCAGGGAAATTACGTACAGGGTATTGGAAGAAAATAGACTTGATTAATACATAAAATAGGAGATCGTAATTTGGAGTGAAAGAAATGTTGTCAAGGTAATATTGAGTTTTCTATTTTAAATCAGACTTCTTGACAGAAATGGGTTTTTATTTAGAGTCTCTAGAAGGATATAAATAATTTAAAGAGAATCAAGGAGAGTGAATTTTGATGTAATGAAATTTTCTTTCTCAAGCTAACATTTATTTTTAATCATGTTTAAATATGTTACATATTTTCTATTATTTCATATTATATAATGTATTATTTTAGCGATTCATAATCTTATCTTTTTAGTAAGGCTATCAAATTTCATTCCAGTCGCAAAAATTAATATTATATACCTTTACATTTTTTATAAGCATGAACGCTTTTTACAGAGTCGATAATCCTTGAAAGAATTCCTGCGGAGCAAATATCTTAATTCTGCCAATAAACATGTCTGAGAAAATGATAAATATCAATTTGGTCGAACACAATGCGTACTTCATTAAAATTGCCAGCATTCCACGGGACAGCCACACGGATACTAGATTTCGAATCTACACGCGCACACAGCGATTGGGGCAACACCCGAAAAGGAAACCGCGCCACATTAACGCGCCGTACGACCGCGTGGGCGGCTCATAGATCGTATCTCGAATCGATCGCGGTTCGATTGGCCGCGTTTCACCTTACTCCGGTGTCCATGTAACCTAGCCAGGGACGAACGACTCGCAGTATGTACACTCCTGTCCATAAGTCAACAGGAAAGCCAATTAATCAGGAATAAGATTTATATGAAAGCAATAACTCGAAACAAAATTAAATTTATAATAGAAATAGAGAATTTATTATTAATTACATTTGTTAAGATTATATGAATCTCTTGATGTATTTAAATCTGTACTTAAATCTTTCACTATTTTTTTTCATTTCTTCTTTTTTTTTATCTGCTCTTTTATTCTCACTGCACTTGTAAAGGGCCAATTGACCCGTGAAATAAATAAATAAATAAATAAATAAGACTTGCATAAAATTGTCATTTTGCCAGCAATTTTATATTATAGAATAATTAATAAGACTTGGATAAAATTGTCCCATTATTTTTATTAAAATTCCTATTGACTATTATGGACATTTTTTTTCAGATTATTCTTGATGAAGAATTCAGTATAATTTTATAAGAAATTCATGATTTTATCTTGAAGATCGGCGGACTACTTGTGGACAGGAATGTATCTGTCGAACTAGGAAGCGGTTCGGATAACCGATCGCCGGCTATCGGTCACAACAGGCTTTTTCGCATTTCGCAGCTTGTAGAACAATGATCTTATCGTGGTGTCGCGTGGCGTGCAGCAGGCATACACACGCGTGCAGAGATCGGGCAGCGGGAACTTTTCCAAAACAGGCGGCCGGTTCGGTAAGTAAGTACAGCCGAGCGCGGCGATTTTCTTTAGCGTGGGCGTTACTGATACGATCTCGACAATGGTCTCCGGTTGAAACATTGTAGCCCGGATGCAAGCCTGTCTTTATTAGCCGATTAATTTATCCCTGATAGAACGTACCGGATACGCCAAGTGTGTACCTACGTTGCCGTGAGAAAGGCAAGAATTCGTCGTTCCATATTTCCGCAGAAATAACCGCAGCTCTTATCTAGAAGAATTTAACATCGGCGCTATTACACATTTCGTTTTGCTAAAAAAACATTTCATTAAAACGAACCTGAAATACGTGAACGTACAGCCGAATTACCGATCAATTTTTAAGCGAGTTTTGGCGAAACCGCGGAACGCTCTTATGCAAATTCCCTTTCGATACCAATTAGTACCGACGTCCCTTTTAACGGGACCGATGTCCGAAATCAATAAGGATCGTCGGAAACAGGGAGCGTAGGCGGCCGATCCTGTCGTACATATAACCGGTACATTAAAGACCGCGCGTTCCCGGCTCTCTCAATCGTTCTTCGCCCGCGGGACCACACAGAGTGTCCGAATGTGGCGGCCTTAATTAATCGGCGTTAATTCTTTCCGGCTGTACGCAGCGGCGACGACGCGCATCCACCGGGCAATCGCGGCTGAATCGAAGGTGGATCTTGGGAACTCGCGGGATCGGGACCGCTGCCGGATCGCAGCCGAGGCTGGAGACACGGTCCCCGGTTCCTAAGTAGAGGATGGCAAGAGGAGGAGGAGGAGGAGGCGAAAGGAAGGGCAGGGTGCAAGGGAGGACCGTAAATTTCCGTTATGGGACTCCTCGTAAACCCGGCTCCGGCTGCGATAAAAAGCCCAGTCTACAGGTTGCTGCTCCCGAGAATGATTCTTCCTGCCTTTTTCTCTCTCTTTTTCGCTCTCGCCCTCCTCTTTCCCTCTGTCCTCGTCTCCCTTTATCTTCCTCCTGGCCCTTTTTATACCCTTTGGCTCCGCGCCGTCGAGAGGATCGCCGGGAAAACCGCGCGCGCGAGAGGAGAGGCGGCTGCCGTCCCTCTCAAAGGTGTTCCTTAAAACTCGTGGGACACCTCGATCAGTATAACGGGGGAGGAGGAGGAGAGGGCGAAACGGAGGGGAGCGGAGAACCGCTCGTTAAGGCGGCTTCGCTCATCGGGTCGTCGCCGGGCCCGTAATTGCCGCTACGGCTCGCCCACGCAGAATCGCGTCAGGCGTAAATACAGCTTAATGCCCTACTCCACCCATTCCTCTTTGTCCGCTGCACGCCCCCAACCCCTCCGCGCGTCCTCCTCGTCGAAATACTTCGACAAGTCTGTTCGTTCCCACAAAAGTCGCGGATTTAACTCTGGCCACTTTTAATACCCTTTTAAATATTGGCAGATATTTATCGATTGCATTTAAGGAGGTTCATCTGGTACATAGCAAGTCAAATGCAAATTATAAAAAAGGAGAGCTTGACTAGCGTGCATGTTAATAACGGAGGTTATCTACTGCTGAAATAGGCAGATTTCATTTGTTGTGTTTAGATATTTCTCGATTCATAGTCATCCAATCTACATAAATTTGCAATTAACATATTCGTTAAATGTTTCTCTTTAATACGACATAAGTTTAATTCAAAACTATCTGTCAATACCTAATAAATTAGCGGTAGAATTCTAGGAAATCACTCTTTTCGTATGACTACGTGTAATATTGTAAAAAATATTTATATTGATATCTCATCATTAAGGTACCCAAATGACTTAAAAATTTTTTTTAGGTATCCTGGTATACTGTTATAGACTATCAAATTGTTTTTTTGAGATCTATCTGTTAATTCCTTAACCGGATGGACCTCCTTAATATTTAGAACGTATCTAATCCCGCTCGTAAAGTTGACGTATAAATTTAAGGATGTTCTGGAGGTACAATCGGAGACAAAAGTATATAAAATTTGAAATTCGTCAATATATTGGCAATGAAGGCTATTTATGATGTATATTTTGTATTAAAAATATAGATTAATTCCGAAAGCTTTTGTTTAATTAGTGAATTGCGTCTCATACTGGCTTTTTAATCAAGTTTCCTTAATATTAGAAAAGATTCTAAGTGACTTTTGATGAATGACTGTACCCTCTGATTTCAACTTGAAGAAAATAAATTGGTGATGTTGAAAATAGACAATTACATAATAAAAAGTCAAAAATAAATATTTAAATAAAACAAAAATACTTCAGAAAGTAATATTTATAATTACTAATAAACATCTCAAATTTGTATAAAATTATGTTCTGATGACATTTTGTAGTAGTTTGTAATGTTTTTCCTTTTGACTGTTCAGTGAACATTAATAATTTTGTGTATTAATTAATTACACAGTGTATACTATATATAGAAAAAGAATTGAAGTTTCTGGCAACGTTTTTTCAAGGTTTAAATAGGATTTGAAGTGGAATTTTATGAATTCTCCATAAGAAGACGTGTTAAAATTTGCAAACTTCAAATTACTATAATTTTTAAACGATGAAGTGAATCGAACCCAAACTTTGATAATTGCTTTAATATAGTAAAAACTATGTTTTGTTAACGTTTCAAGAATTTCTGAACGTTTTTATGTACCTCCAGAATATCCTTAATTGACTGTTTGCAAATAATCTCCGCGCGCGTATATCACTCCCGCGGTACCGATATCGGTATCGGTCGCTGGTCGAATCGAATTACGACGCCGCGGCAATGCATAAATTATGCGCGCAATGTATTTCTCCGACCTTGCTAACCAAATTCCTCCGCGCGTAATCGAATGAGGCCCTGACGTTTACCGAAATGAACCGCGATTCCGTATCTGCTGGAAACCGTGGCCCGATCGATCGGCAATCCCAGAACGTGATCGGCGGGGAGGCGGGCAAGACCCGTAACCGGGTCGTCGCGTCGCTCGGGGAATTAATCCGATTCTAAAGCGGTGGCGCGCGATACCGGAAATATCCCGGATCCGCGCGCGGGCGTAGACCGGCCGCGGGGGCCAATTCGGTTATTCGAATCGCCGGCCCGACGTTCGCCCTCAATAATAAATTAGCTCGGTTAATTGCATCAGCCGGCGAACTGTCACCTGTCGAGGACCGCGGCTACACATACATATCTCTGGAAATCTTGACAGCGAGTCAGTCGCGAGCGCAAATAACCTGACACGGATGATAAGTCGGGCCGCAGATAGAACTTCCATTGCGGGAAAAAGGTATTTTTTACCCGCGAATAGTTCAATTCCCCGGGACGAAAATATAGACCTTTCAATTTATGATTTATTCACAGTAAATACTAAGTGGCGCTTATTATATTCCAGATTCACTCGGTTAAGCCGTAAATTATTTAAATGCTTCTGATAATTCATAATTAGGTAAGAGCTCGAGTTCAGATCGCGCGGTCTCGGTTATTCTAAGAATTTCGAACGGTGTGTAACCAAATAAAGGATTCCTTTTCTCACAGTTAAAACTCGGAAAAATTCCACTGAAATCGATGCGTATCTCCGGTAGGTTTTATTAACGATAATGATAGCTTATCAGCGAGATCGAACGCGTCGCTGGGCATCGATTTAGGCACCGCTATTCGCCTCGGCCGAGCCGCTAGATAGGAACTCTCCGACTCCGGCTAATAAAATACGGCCGTTTCGTCCTTTCGTTTTCCCTGATTCGTAGCGGAGGAAAGCAACGCGACGCGAGGCAACGACTCGATCGGATCGGCGAGCCAGACTGCGTATAAATAATGTAGAGGCATCGGTCGTTAGTTCTAAAAGCTACCTGGTCGCCCGCGTTTCTTCAGCGGCCGGATGCTTTTCATTCAGGGACAGATTGCCGGATACCCCGCGACGGCCGCGTCAGTCAACGAACCGGTGACGACGGTGGTCTAGGATTGGCTGTCGTCGAAGGAATAAACGTTCGATAGATTTGTTGCCTCCAGTTCTGCGTTCCTCGTGAACTCATTGCGAAAACAAAAATACATTTCCAACCCTTCAACCTGTTTCACCCTCTTCGTTTCTCACGTTGTTAAAACGATGGCGAAAAGTAACATTGACGTTGCCATAATTTACGACTCGTGTCAGGAATACAGATAATTATTAGACAATTAATATAACGCGGGTAGAAAGTGATAAACAAGTGATTAATGAACATTCTTGTTTTACTGAGTACATTGAAAACGGTGGTGACACAGAAAGGCGAGTGGTATCACGCGATCTCAGGATTTATGAATACCCAGAGTGTGTACTAGCGAACGATTCATAAATAACGAGGCATCAATGAGCGAATAACGACGTGAGTGTCGTGATGCGACTGCGGGGACACGATCGTCCACGAAGATAATTCAACCGGCTGTCGATCCTGCCGATGTCTTCCGTTAGCACCCCGACAGTCTCGTCAATGGAAAACACGATCTCGGAACTCTTACATCGCTTTAAATACTCATTCCTGGCGTGAATTAATCCAATAATTCTCGATTTTTTATTACATATGACAAATTATACGATGAATCACGAATGATAGATTAGAAATGGCGTTAAACATCTTTTATTCTAATTATAAACTTATGTTTCCTTATACGATAGGGTGAATTCAATCCTTGCTTCTAAATTGTTTAATTTTATTGGTACGTAGTTTTTCCCTCTGAATGAGTACTAATTAAAATGGCCATTTTACGAGCAATTTGGAATGGAAATAATAAAAAATTCCTTCCGCTCGACCGCCTACGTCGAGACCGGATTCTCTATTTGGCAAAGTAACCCTTCCCGCGAGGCTATACGCTTCGATTAGGTTTACTTACGACCGATCTGCTAAGGGCACGCCGGGTTTCGCGTCCGCGGGGTACCTGTCAACGCTTCCGTTTACATATACTACGACCGCGGGCCGTTTGCCTCGCCCCATGGGGAACGACGACTGGCGCTGCGTTCCCTCTAAGTAAATTCAATGCTCAGGGAAGAGGGAATGCACTTTGAAATCGGAATAGAGGAAAGGAATTATAAATTAAATAAAAGAAAATTGATAAGAGAATTAATACAATTAATATATTAGTATTATGTATAGTAAAGAATATTAATTTCTCAATTTAATTAGGATTATGGCAGCAAACTAAAATTATAGTTTAGTCAATTTCATTTTAATTTGTACTTACAGTGACTTCCATTAATATTCGGACACATTTTGAAACGGTATAAGATTTTAAGTATTAAGATTTAAGTATTGTAAGTATTGTAAGTATTGTAAGTATAATATTTAAGATTTAAGTATAAGATTTTAAGTATTAAGATTTAAGTATTGGATTAAAGAACTTTATCTTCTGTAGAATTTTAGAGAGCTTAATTTACTATAGAATGTCTAGCAAAAAATTAAATGAACTTGGTATTCATTGAAATCGCGGGGAAAATAGTAAAGGACATGGTTTTTAACTTTTTTATTAGGGCCTGTAATAAAAATTGGAATTGTCTCGTTTGCAGATCTAAGTAAGTTATATGCATGTATAAAGTTTCCTCAAAGTCGATCAATATTGCTATGCACTATAAGCGATTAGAAATTGAAAAAATCGCAGTTCTCCACGACTTTCAATCTACGACTGAGATAAATTGAAGAATTTTTACGTGTTTCGATATATCTAACTCTTTTATGGTTTCATGGATTTTTATAAAACTTTACACATTCATATAACATATTTAGATCTACAAACGGGATGTTTCAAATTTTTGCTAGAGCCTCTAACAAAAAAGTTTAACATCATGATCTTTTCTTTTTTCTTCGAGTTTTTGACGAATAGTAATTTATTTTATTGTTTGTTACACATTACATAGTAAACTGAGCCTGTTAAAAGCACACAAAAAATTAAGTTAGTTGGCTCCATATTAAAGAACTTATTCCGTTTTGAAATGTGTCCGGATATTAATGGGAGTCACTGTAATTCGGTAATTTCTTTTGAGTTCAATAATTAAAAATTATACTAAAAATACAGACGAATTTTTCCTTAAAGTTTAGCATCATTAATTAAATCCAAACGTGCTTCAAGATTACTCTTCAAATATAGTAATTTTAACTTAAATATACAATAAATATTGCTAGAATTTTTAATGGGATTCACTGTAAATGAAGAATTCCAAATTTTTTGCCTTTAAACGAAGTAAAATTTCATCTCCTACAAGGAAGACGTCTTCATAACTATGAACTATGTTTTTTATATTGGGAAATTCGATTTTATGAGGGGCAGCAGTAAACCGGCTTATATCACCATAACTCTGAACACGCCATTTATTTCGAGCCGAACAATGAAGACTACTTTCCAGTACTCCTTAACGAAATGCAACGCTAAAGACTTACATTCCCTCGGCAGCGGACTTAAAGATCCTACTCGAGGACAGGTGGTTACGCTGCCGCGATGCGAGCGAGCCAGTGTCCAGCGCGCGGAGTAAATATAGGCAAGCGCACGTATGTACATACACACAGGCAACGGAGTAGTAGACACCGGCGTCGTCGGCTATTGCCCGGCTGGTCGGCTATCCCATTAGGAGTGTGTCAAACCCTGCGACATTTATTGAGCACCGGCGGAATGTCCCGAGCCGCTCGTCCCGCGGCTGCCCGCTGATTTTCTCCAGATGTGGAGCTGAACGCTCGCGTCGCTAGGCGGTCGCCTAAAATGGCCAGGCCTTGGCCAATCTATATAACGTCGCTCTCTCAAGCTCTATCGACGCACGCACGGCCCTAAACGCTCCTGCGTCCGTCCGCGCCCGCTTCTTGCGCTCCGCGCCGCAGCGGTGCGCGCCGCCACCGACGACAACGGGGCCCCGCAAGAAACTGTCCGCCCTGGAAGAAAAGTACACTCGTGCGTGTGTCTACCGGGAATACCGCTCTGGCAATATTCGTAATAACCCTTTAGGGAAAGCACCGCGGTTCCCCCGTGCGTGGCGCGATTTTAACTCCGCTTTACAACCGCCAACGGCGCGGCCACGGCAAGAAACGGCCACCGCGACGACGCGCACTCCGCGCCGGCCAAAGAACCGGCCCGGTTTTTCTCGGTCGGCGTTTCGAGGAGGCGGTTGCCGAGCGTTTACGGTGGCCGATCGATCGCCACCGCACCGACGCGGACGTGGACCCGTAACGTGAATCTCGTTACCGTTCCGCATCGTTTCCGGATGCTTCTTGCCGGCGTGGTTACTTGATGAATCCGAATGGATCGTGCGGTGGCTGAGCTTTCGCGTTTTTACTTCTGGATCGCTTTTCTTATGGAGCAACCTTCAGGTTCTTCAAGACGTTGTTTTACATAACATTTATAAATACTGTGTTCATATATTTTTTCTTTAATTCAATTAGAAATTGTATATAGTCATTTTTTGAACTTGTACGTGAAGTAATGGTAGAGAAATTCGATGGTTCGTGTATCTAGTAGAAAGAATCAAAAGTAGGCATTGAATCTGGCAGCTCAATCGATTAGTTCAATGGACTGGTAAGAGGAAGGTGGCTGTTTCTCGGGCCAAGTCTCGGTCCAGTAAACCGTATCCTCTCCGCGAGAGTTTATTGTCCCCCAGGCGAAAGTATTACTTTGTTCCTCGTCGACCACTACCTTTCGATTCCACGTTTTTATCGCTGTCCCTATATTTTCATCTACAGTCCTACTTCCTCAAGAGAATGTAACATGAAATATGATCGAAATAGGATTTTCAATGAAATCACAAGATTTTATAATATTCAATTATCATACTTTATAATAAAATGGTATTTAAGTTCCAATTGGACTCTGAAACAAGGAGCTTACTCGCGCGATAAAAAACGTTCTTCCGCTCGTAACTCGTCGAGCAGAAAGGAAAGCCAGGGTCTAAGATTTTTCCCATTAATTACTGCACGGCCCAGCGAGAAGCCGATTGAGAAGAGAATGGAAACTGAACGGAATGGATCGCGACTAAAAAGCAGTATGATCGAATGGCCAGATAATCGTTGGGATTTATTGCTAAATGGTGGAAAACTAATAAAGTTCGCCACGTCCATACCAATCGGGCCTGATACACGGTTTTGCACGTGTCTTTTTTCCTCGGAGCTCGACAGAAGACGTCGACGATACGTCCACTTGTTCCCGATTGGTCATGATAATTACTCTCGTCAATGGGATTCTTATTTACAAATAAAGCAGCAGGCCTGTTAGGCGGTTTTGTCGCGCGGTTTCGCAACGCGACGGAAACGGGAAACCGTTCTCCATGTTTGACTAAACTAACAGCGATCGCTCGGGTACTGTTATGTCGTTGCCAGCTCCTCGATTGCCGAGCGTATTTGGTAATTACTTATTTCTCTGTAAAACGATTTTTGTCAATATTTATAACAATTCCGATGTTTATAGACAATGTTTTCAATGAATTGTTCTAATTTCGTGATCAAGGAAAACGCTTAAGGATGTTCTGGAGGTACAATCGGAGACAAAAGTATATAAAATTTGAAATTCGTCAATATATTGGCAATGAAGGCCGGAAGATCGGAATTAATCTATATTTTTAATACAAAATATACATCATAAATAAAGTTTTTGTTTAATTAGTAAATTGCTTCTCATACTGGCTTTTTAATCAAGTTTCCTTAATAGTAGAAAAGATTCTAAGTGACTTTTGATGAATGACTGTACCCTCTGATTTCAACTTGAAG
>SMSR01015806.1:88865-117021 GCA_019453355.1 Ceratina japonica
ATTATGTTCTGATGACATTTTGTAGTACTTTATAATGTTTTTCCTTTTGACTGTTCAGTGAACATTAATAATTTTGTGTATTAATTAATTACACAGTGTATACTATATATAGAAAAAAATTGAAGTTTCTGGCAACGTTTTTTCAAGGTTTAAATAGGATTTGAAGTGGAATTTTATGAATTCTCCATAAGAAGACGTGTTAAAATTTGCAAACTTCAAATTACTATAATTTTTAAACGATGAAGTGAATCGAACCCAAACTTTGATAATTGCTTTAATATAGTAAAAACTATGTTTTGTTAACGTTTCAAGAATTTCTGAACGTTTTTATATATACTTCCAGAACAACCTTAAAAATGTTCAAACAACAATTCTTTGTGAATTCTTACAGCATAAATTCTTATAATAAACTTTTATAATATTATGCATTTATCGATTGATGAATGGATAGTCAAAACATTTTTTTCGCCGAACAATGCCGCGGGATCGAAGCGTAGGATTCCCGGTGGGTGACTCTTCTCGCCTGTTCTCCCTTGATCTGCGACGGTTCCTGTTTTATTCATCACGCCGCGAAACCCTTTTTCCGTGAAGGATCCCAGGACGAGGATCGAATGTCGAACTTGCCCGCCGTTCCTGCTGCGCGCTCCGTTTCGCAGCCCCTGAAATAACGCGAAGGAGGACGCACAATGCGGCTCTTTGTACGCGTCTATGCACGAGCGCCGGCCGAGTTGTAAATACGCGCGCAGGAAGAGGCGGATTCTCTTCCGCGGTACCGTCGCGTCGCCGGCTCTGGTACCGCGGCCGAAGATGGGACGATTTATTCCTCGCCGATTTACAATACTTTACGGTGTCGGTCTCGCTGCTTCAACAAATAATTGCCAATTAAACGTCCCGCGCATCGATCCTCTCCGCCGTTGCGAAACCGCGGCCATTCTTCCTGCTCCGGCAGGGTTCTAGCGGAGCTCCTTGTTCTGAGTACTCCTACATACGAACATGACGGCTCGTGATTTTCTGTTGAATAATATTCAACTGCAATTGCACTGCCGGATGATCCTTCATGGGAACAATTGACCGAGTGATTTGAAAATGAAATGTATTGTATCAAACTTTCCCATCAAGTATGGAAAAGGGATTTTGAATTTTTGTTGCTGGTGAATTTTGAGCTCGTGATTTTCTGTTGAATAATATTCAACTGCAATTGCATCGCCGGATGATCCTTCATGGGAACAATTGAAAGAGTGATTTGAAAATGAAATGTATTGCATCAAACTTGGAACATCAAGCATGGAAAAGGAATCTTGAATTTTCATTACTGAGGAATTTTGAGACTCGCAAAAATTTCGCGCAGTCTGATAAAACTTAAATACATCACCAGATCTTCATCCATAAATATTAGGTTGTTGGAAAAGTTCGTACTGATTTTTAGTAGATGGATTAGGGTAGGACTGAGTGCATCAGAATGATCGAAAAACAATGACATGTTTATTGGTTTTAATACATGATTCTTTAGGTATTTTTAGAAAAAGTCATTATTCATTAAGATTATGACGATATTTAATAAAATAAGTGTCACGAGGTGGAGGAAAAATCGTAGTTGCTATGTTTTGGAGTTTAAGAAATTTAATTCCAAAGAGTGATTGTTCTGAATAAAATAAAGACCAGGGAACCATGCAATATACTACAATATACTATAATATCAAAACAAATTTTGTCTTGATTCTTCAAGAAGAAAACATGTAAAATTATTTTAGACGCATAAACGTGTATTTTATTCTACTTTTAGGAATACTCTCTTCAAGTTTCATTAGACATGAAGAAAGACAAAATAGCACGCATATAATTCAATAAATTAATAAACGTACATCAAAATTTACGTTCGCCTTTAAATTTCCTATAAATATCAAACTTTCCGAATAACCCAATAATTAAATTTTCTCAAAAGTGCGGAGATAGTTCAAGATTAAGAGAGAGTATTTTTGAAGCGGGTCGCGAGGCGTCTTGCGACGCGCCGCGAGAACGGGTGAAACGCCCTCGTTTCATTGTCTAACGCCACGGCGGAATACAATACTCGCGGCAGCCTAACATGAATAAATGTATTTACGATTTGACGTAGGTGTGCCCGCATACCCCGGCCCCGGCAAAAAATCGAAACGAGTCCGCCGCGGTCGGATTCCGCGGTCGGAACTCAGCTTCGCAGACTCGTTTTCGTCCGGCTGGCCTGTTCGAGGAAACGCGCGGCTGCTGCAGGTGGAGGACGGGTTTCGACCGGGAAAAAGAAATTCGTATATATCGTATCGATATTAGTCCCTTTGATCCTACATAATTGCCCTTAATCGTTCTCCCTCGCTTGCAGCCATCCCGGATATTCAACTAAAAAGAATTCAGANAATGTTCTATAAATATCGGCACGAACTTTCCGAACAAGCCAATAATTAAATTTTCTCAAAAGTGCGGAGATAGTTCAAGATTAAGAGAGAGGATTTTTGAAGCGGGTCGCGAGGCGTCTTGCGACGCGCCGCGAGAACGGGTGAAACGCCCCCGTTTCATTGTCTAACGCCACGGCGGAATACAATACTCGCGGCAGCCTAACATGAATAAATGTATTTACGATTTGACGTAGGTGTGCCCGCATACCCCGGCCCCGGCAAAAAATCGAAACGAGTCCGCCGCGGTCGGATTCCGCGGTCGGAACTCAGCTTCGCAGACTCGTTTTCGTCCGGCTGGCCTGTTCGAGGAAACGCGCGGCTGCTGCAGGTGGAGGACGGGTTTCGACCGGGAAAAAGAAATTCGTATATATCGTATCGATATTAGTCCCTTTGATCCTACATAATTGCCCTTAATCGTTCTCCCTCGCTTGCAGCCATCCCGGNGATGCAATTAGTCAAAGCGTTTATAGAAGCGTAGTAATCGCCGCGAAGACGGCGGAGCGGAAACAGGCGATAGCCGGGTGCTTCTGCTTCGGGTTGATTGAGGCTCGTGGGTGGCCCCGGCGTCGACGCTGCCCCGGTAATGCCCCCTAATCACGGCGAGCCGTTCGACCATTACGGTAAAACGCGATTTTCAACGATATCAGGAGCAACACGCCCGACATAATTGCACTTTTAGACGCCCTAATACCTTCTACATTCCATTTTTCCGGCAAAAAGTACTTCACACGAATAAATGACCAATGTAGACACATACAAAGAAAGATTCTATGTATTTTTATTCTGAGTTCAGTATTTAATGAGTTATGCATCATTAATCGGCATTTTATTAGTACTGACAAAATCTGGTAGTTCTCATCGTCGAAATATCAAACTTTTGGCAAAAAATTTCTTCTTTTCTCAATTACTCCTAAACTACTGGACCTACGGGAAAATTGCATATGACCTTAGTTGTAGCTGACAACCAGAGCTACAACTTTTATTTGAAACATTTTTCGCTACTGTCAATAGTTAACGAGTATTTGACAAAAAACGATAAAACAGTTTATTGTAAATTATTTGTTAACTATAGATACTAGAAAAAAATGTTTCATATGAAACTTGTAGCTTTCGATGGTACCTACAATTTTCGTTTGAAAAATTTTTCCCTAACGATAACAAGTAAGGGATTATTGGCAAAAAACGTAATTTTCGCAAAATCTGAAGGGGTTTCCCTTAGAAAATCTTCGAAAAATGAAAATTCTTTTTTCTCGGAATTTCGAAAAATGGTTCAAATAAAAGTTGTAGCTAATACTATTGCCTGCAAGAAAGGTCATATACAATTTCTTTCTATCTCAAACACTTCAGGAGTAATTAATTAATTATTTCATCGTCAATACAGGAAGGATTTATTAGTAAAACATTTTTCTGCTTTATATTTTTTAATATCTACTAATACGAACATTGTTGTAACATGTTTGTAACAAATTGCATTTGCATTAATAAAAGCAAACAAATCTAGAAAATAATTTTAACTCTCAAACAATGGATATTAGAGATATTGACAAACATGTTTTAAGGGCGAAGGTATTTTCGAGAAACATCTCATTCTGTGTACAAAACGAGCAAATAGCAGCTGGGCTTGACAACATGTTTCCGTGGTAATGGATCGAGCCAGGTCGCAGAGTACGGTTTTTAAACACGGACATCGATAGCGGAGGAATAATGATAATGAGAATGATGCTTCAGATAACGATCGGTTGAAAAAAGGTAACAAGACTGGACGGATATCGGCTTACATATAATAAGGGATACCCGGTTGCTCGTTTTTTGNAGAGCCTTGTATATACTGTGCACCGTGTGTACCGCATGGGAGCCGCTTATTACCGACACGGAATCAATTTCAATTTTGCCCGGCTTCACCACCTGCGATATCGTCCGCGAATCCGGCTGCGAACTCTCGCCGTGTCTCGGATTACCCACCCGGCAACTGGTTTCCTTGCGTGCCAGAATGTACTTCGGCGAGTACCTGCATTAACCCCTTCCATATTGGAATGCGCTACTTGAGGTTCGATTAGAAAAGCCGCGTGGGCGAACTTTTTAATTAGGCGAACGGTGCGCGTGTATAGACAGTTCAAAAGAACTTGTTCTCCGAGCGAACCCGTCACAAAAATCGATCCAGGATCTCGATCGTTCGATCGCTCTCATTCATGAGTTCGTATCTATTATCCGAAATCTCGATATACGAAATTAGAATTTGATATTGATGAGGTATGGTTATTTTATGAACGACTGTCGGTCCGTTCCGGCGTGTGTAAATCGTACGCGGGGCAAGTGCGGTGCGATTGCGATCATGGTCGTTTGCCACAAAGGATGCAATTAGTCAAAGCGTTTATAGAAGCGTAGTAATCGCCGCGAAGACGGCGGAGCGGAAACAGGCGATAGCCGGGTGCTTCTGCTTCGGGTTGATTGAGGCTCGTGGGTGGCCCCGGCGTCGACGCTGCCCCGGTAATGCCCCCTAATCACGGCGAGCCGTTCGACCATTACGGTAAAACGCGATTTTCAACGATATCAGGAGCAACACGCCCGACATAATTGCACTTTTAGACGCCCTAATACCTTCTACATTCCATTTTTCCGGCAAAAAGTACTTCACACGAATAAATGACCAATGTAGACACATACAAAGAAAGATTCTATGTATTTTTATTCTGAGTTCAGTATTTAATGAGTTATGCATCATTAATCGGCATTTTATTAGTACTGACAAAATCTGGTAGTTCTCATCGTCGAAATATCAAACTTTTGGCAAAAAATTTCTTCTTTTCTCAATTACTCCTAAACTACTGGACCTACGGGAAAATTGCATATGACCTTAGTTGTAGCTGACAACCAGAGCTACAACTTTTATTTGAAACATTTTTCGCTACTGTCAATAGTTAACGAGTATTTGACAAAAAACGATAAAACAGTTTATTGTAAATTATTTGTTAACTATAGATACTAGAAAAAAATGTTTCATATGAAACTTGTAGCTTTCGATGGTACCTACAATTTTCGTTTGAAAAATTTTTCCCTAACGATAACAAGTAAGGGATTATTGGCAAAAAACGTAATTTTCGCAAAATCTGAAGGGGTTTCCCTTAGAAAATCTTCGAAAAATGAAAATTCTTTTTTCTCGGAATTTCGAAAAATGGTTCAAATAAAAGTTGTAGCTAATACTATTGCCTGCAAGAAAGGTCATATACAATTTCTTTCTATCTCAAACACTTCAGGAGTAATTAATTAATTATTTCATCGTCAATACAGGAAGGATTTATTAGTAAAACATTTTTCTGCTTTATATTTTTTAATATCTACTAATACGAACATTGTTGTAACATGTTTGTAACAAATTGCATTTGCATTAATAAAAGCAAACAAATCTAGAAAATAATTTTAACTCTCAAACAATGGATATTAGAGATATTGACAAACATGTTTTAAGGGCGAAGGTATTTTCGAGAAACATCTCATTCTGTGTACAAAACGAGCAAATAGCAGCTGGGCTTGACAACATGTTTCCGTGGTAATGGATCGAGCCAGGTCGCAGAGTACGGTTTTTAAACACGGACATCGATAGCGGAGGAATAATGATAATGAGAATGATGCTTCAGATAACGATCGGTTGAAAAAAGGTAACAAGACTGGACGGATATCGGCTTACATATAATAAGGGATACCCGGTTGCTCGTTTTTTGGAGCTCGAACTATGTATTTATAGTGGCAGCATCTCCCCGCGCCGCCGTCTGCCAGAGATGAGCTTTTACTAGAAAAAGCGTTATTCGTAACATTAATATCTCGCGGATGCGCTAATAAGAACATGTAAACGCATTTTGAACACTGTAAAGCAGATACCCGCGTTTCTTACAATCCCGTTTCCCATTTTTCTATCATTATACCCATTAAATACGTTGTATCCGAGTGTATACGTAAATCTATACGAAGATAATCCTTAATCGAACAAGAATCCCATTTTCTTCAAGTTGAATATCATTATACACATAGTTGTTTAATTAAAATAATCATCCTGATTAGGAGTAGTCGATTAATGGTAACACGTTTTGAAAATTGCTTCAGATTTAATTTCACGGAGATGAGGTCATTCTTTTATATAATTTCTGAATAAAAAAAAATGATACCAAAGGACTATGCAATTATATAAGTTATGTTATATACGTGGTTTATTTCTCGTTTGATGTTAAGCGCAAAATGATGTGGGAAACGTGAAACCGACGTCCTACATAAGTTTTTGCGTGCAAAACGTATTTGTATATTATGAAATTAGCGTGCAGTCGTACAAGAAGCCGATCTAGCATAAGTAAGCGAGCGTAATCATTGACGAAAGGATCGTGGAACTTCTGATTACTTTCACCGTGAAGCTAAGAAGAGTATATCGGTGCGCAAAGAATTCCAGTGTCGGGCATGCGAGTACATTACGTCCGCGGGTTTATGAAACATTGACCGGAGGAATGTTGAACATTGTTTAAACGTTGCCGGCATAAAATCAGGGAATCTCGCCGGTGAACGGTAGGATACGGCGAATGAAAATAAATTAATGGTTTACAGCTCGATTTTCGCGTTTGCGTAACGCGGCCTAACATAACGAGCGCACCGATCCCGATAAAGAGCGGATGGGGGAGGGAGGAAAAAAAGGAGGAGAAAAATAATGAAAAATGGTAAGCAGCGCGGAAACGAATTTCACCGGCGAACAAAAAGCTATTTGTTTGAAAACTTGATTGCCTCGGAGGAAAAGGGAAACGGTCTGTTGCCAGAGTGGATAGGTAATTGTAATTCAAAGACCTTCCGATATTCAATGATAAAGCTGAACGAAGCCGATTGCGGCGTACCGTTAACGGGCCATTTTCTGAATTACCAATTCGAATGGAAACTCGAACGTGGAAACTCTCGTGCACGAAATCACCGTCCCGTCCGTTTTATTAGCGCCGCACGTTCAATAGCCCTATAATTCTGCCGTCTTTTGCCGTTTCGCGCGCGAGCTACCGCTTTTTTTTTTTTCTCCCGAGGACCGTGTATACGACGGCATATAATGCTGTTCGAAACGCGAACGGTAGCGCGGGGAATTGCGCGTTCCGCTCTCGATTGGGCGATGTCGGAGAAACGGCAGAACATTAATAATTACCCGGTTGCTTTCCCCTGGAAAACCAGGAAAGCCTGAGGGAGAACGAAGGAGACCGGACAAGAGCGCCCGCGCGCGCGCTGGATCCGATTGCCCCGATAACGCGTAACGTTCGAATTACCATTCGTCCTTTCACGTATCCGCTCTGGTTGTATCGCGGGCCTCCAGTCGATACACGTACAGGACGTTTAATTTATCACATTGTATTGTAACTACCACTGCGGGGTAGTAATTTCGCGATATAAATCGTTTTCACTCTCGCGCTCCCAGTGGCAATTTACGCGGTTTCGCAGCCCGCGAATCCCACCGTTATGTCAATCGGAACACTGATAAGAATTTTATTGCGACGATAATGGTCAATCATAAAAACGATGTATTCGATTAAGGGAGTTTGATTATTGAATTAATTCTATTATTATCTATTAGATTTAGGTAAAATTTTTCATGGGCTCTCGTCTGCATATAAAGAGATGTATGTAAAAATTCCATTGCTTTATAACCGAGATATTTTTGGAGATTTGCGAATTTTTTTCAGAATCTTATAATGAATCATAAATGAATTTTCATCGACTGTATTAACGAATATCTAAACAATTGATAATAAAATTTACTTGAAATTTTGTGTAGGATTAAACGAATACCTATGTATTCCTCAAATATTGTCGAATTTGTTATTATATCAGATTTCTTTTACAATTAAAAAGCTACCTATAAAATTTCAAATTAATTCACGGGTTTTTTGAAAAATCATATTGATTTAAAATTTTCAAATCAAGTAATCAGCAATAAGCAACAACAATAATTAGCAAGGAAAATTTTACTTTGATCTTGAAAATAGCCCAGAAAAAACAGCAATAAACTCTAGAATAAAAGTTCATATCGAATTTCCAGTGTTTTAAGAACAAATTTCTAAAAAACTAATTGACTGTCTAGCCAATAAATCCTTAAGCGATATAAAGATTTGTAAACAAAATGCAACAGGCATCCTACACGATGTTTTAATCTGTTTTACAGCACTTCACTTTCCTGTTACAAATAATAACGAGTACCTGTTTAATAAACATACATTGTAATTCTGGTTANTAAGCAACAACAATAATTAGCAAGGAAAATTTTACTTTGATCTTGAAAATAGCCCAGAAAAAACAGCAATAAACTCTAGAATAAAAGTTCATATCGAATTTCCAGTGTTTTAAGAACAAATTTCTAAAAAACTAATTGACTGTCTAGCCAATAAATCCTTAAGCGATATAAAGATTTGTAAACAAAATGCAACAGGCATCCTACACGATGTTTTAATCTGTTTTACAGCACTTCACTTCTTTCCTGTTGCAAATAATAACGAGTACCTGTTTAATAAACATACATTGTAATTCTGGTTANCTAATTGACTGTCTAGCCAATAAATCCTTAAGCGATATAAAGATTTGTAAACAAAATGCAACAGGCATCCTACACGATGTTTTAATCTGTTTTACAGCACTTCACTTCTTTCCTGTTGCAAATAATAACGAGTACCTGTTTAATAAACATACATTGTAATTCTGGTTAGACGAATTGGAAGTTCAACGATGCGATAGAATTGCGTAAGCCCGTTTCGCGTTGAACAAGCTGAAAAAGAAGAAGGAGAACCGAAATGAAATTTCAAGCCTTGCCGCAAGACGTGGAAACGGCACCGTCCTGGCCGACGATTTTACGGTTCATTCAGGCGTTCTGGTGGCGCTCGTCGGAGAGAAAGGCCCACGGATAGGTAGTTAAAGTGCATTTAAAGAGAAAAGTCTTCATTATTCGCGTCTCCCCGGGACGAGTCGCGTAACGGACACGCTGATTCACGCGGGATCGGGCCAATTTATTAATCGCCCGCGGCCTTCCTGCTCGAATTGTCCGAGCGCGACGTGCATGAAAACGCGGAAAGTGTTTACCGCGATTACCGGCCACCAATCAACGACCCTTCCCTTTATCAACGGTTATCAACGTTGATACAAACGCTACGTCACGGGAACATTGCGTTCGTCCCGGTGTAATAATTAACCCCGTACAATTTTCTGCCACCGTGCATTTCAACATTCCTTTGTATTCTGGATAACATTTCAAATTATTTTCACAAAAATGCTATATTGTTAACTTGAATAATAAAATGTAATACTAGAATAATTTTGTGATAAACAAACCGTTTGACGGTCCAGTTTGCTAAATGCCATTTTGGTCATAATTGAATAGTGTTTACAGAAAGTGGTAAAAAATGCAGAAGAAAGCCATTCTCATTGAGTGATGTCACTGGCGTTAGCGGCGGCGGTGCGTTCGCGGTATTGCAGACCGTAGAACCCCGTATGTACGTGTCGCGGGCCGCGGCGGCACGTCCTTGTAAGGCCACTTGCCTCCCGTCTAGTGGTGCGCACGCGTGCACTGCACGCTAGCGTTGTACCGAACCGTGTCTAAGCGGCGATGCGATGCGTGGTGAGCGCGTGTGCGCGTGCACACGTGCCGAAGTGGCGCTGCGCCGAGGTTTCGCGGGCTTTCCTTTCTCTCTCTCCCTCGTCTTCTCACTGTCTTATTCTAGCCTTCTGAATAGTACTTGTACGCCGTTGTGGACTGACGCAACGCACAGCTTGAACACGCGTTTGCTCGTAAATCGATTCCGAGGGAACTAGAAGGGGTCGGGAGCAAGAAACTGCGAGAGCGAGAGCTCGCCTTAAGCAAAAGATCTCTCCTGGACTTGCTCTGAATCTGACTCCGGCTCCGTAACGACAGGTATTGTCGTAATGCGTGCTGTTATCGCGGCGATCGTTACTCCTTCGCCGGCAGCCAGCCTTCTATCGGAAATCGAAAGGGCTCGCCCGCGTCCGAGTTCTACGAATACCCGGATGGAGCTGCTTTTTTGGTACCTCCAAGCATCCGCTTTACTTTGCTTCCTCTTATTAACACTAGAACTATCAAATCAGTAAAAATGACTGGTGTTAAATGCAGAAACACATGTATGAAACAAGTTGGTAGCTGTTAAAAAAATGTTCTATTCATCAGCTATTTAAATTCATTACAAATATAATAAAAAGCAGCTTTTTTCGTACCTCCAAGCATCCGCTTTACTTTGCTTCGTCTTATTAACACTAGAACTATCAAACCAGTAAAAATGATTGGTTTTAAATGCAGAAATACGTGTATAAAAAAAGTTGGTAGTCTAGTGTCGAAAAAAATGTTCTATTCATCAGCTATTTAAATTCATTAAAAATCAACGTGTAGCATTTTTTTAATTAAAAAAAAAATGTAGAAAGGAAGTATTCAACGTTAACGGATGAATTAATTGAATGAACTTCATGTAAAATCCTATCGTGCCTTCATTTTTCATTCATTATTCATATGTGAACTACACATTGAATTAATTACTGTCATGCAAGTATCATTGAGATTTCAGATTCTTTTATAAAATGTACCACCACCCTTTATCATATCCAAACGAATAATTTTTATGGAGTGTACCTGACCATTTTCGTCGTTTTATATTGAACCTGTACCTTCCTCACATCCCTCCGTCCTCTTATCTACTTCTTACTCATTCTAAACGAACTCTCTGTCCCTCTGTCCCTCTCGCTCTCTCCCTTTGTCTCTCTCTTCCTCTGGCGTGTGATATGTTTAGCCGCGGGCAGAGCCGAAGAGACTGTCGAAAGTGAAAGGAGCCGAAGAAATCAAGATGGATCGCGCGTTCGTTATAACGCAGGTTTTCTCGCTGCGCGTGCAGCACGCACACGCACCTTCTCTTCCTCCACTGGTTCAAGGACTCCGCGGCGAGCGTGGCAGCCGAGTCGATACCGAGGCATCGATAGCATCTCGGCGTGTCACGGATGACGAAGACGAGCCCCGCGAGCGGGATGGGGCGCGAAAAAACGACGACCACGGGCCCAGCCCGGTTGTCCCGATCAAGTGAACCGTGTTAACGTCAGCCCTGTTAACGGGGAGTCGAATTAGTATCGACGAGGGTGAACCGATCGTCCGGCGATCGCCGCGCGCCATTGCGTTACTCGGTTTTTTCGCGTTGGGCCGTGCGATCCGGCGGGCCGTGTTCGCCGGGGGCTCGACCCCGTGACGCCCTTCGCGCACTTGTTGCGAACCGGTGCCGTTAGAAAACGCTGCGCTCCGCTCCGTTCCGGCGCCGCGAACGCCGCTCGCGCGTTACTTCTGCCCGTCACGTCCGTCTCACGTTTCGATTCCGTTATGCCTCCCTCCATAAAACCCCGGGCCCCGGCGATCTTTATAATCCGGGACTTAATGTTCCTCCCTTTTTTTCTTCTCTCTTTTTGTTTTTTTCTCTTTTCTTAATCTCGCCTTCGCGTTTCCATCTGGACCCTTGTTATTAAGTTCTTCCGCGGTCACCGGCTTCGCCTCGGTTAGATTGGTTTCTCGCGGAGTATGCGAAACGCTCGTTAAGGGAAAGTACGTAGGCGTACGTGTCCGGAATCGTCGAATCTTTACGACGCGCGGCGAGCCCCGGGAATGCCACAGTTTCGCGAGATTCTCAACGGAGACGAGATGCCTTGTTGTTGGCCCTCCTTCAAGGAATCGAGGGGGATGAGGTGAAAGTAGGAAGCGAGCCGAAGATTGTGGGAGTAGGATCGCAGTTATACATCGCGGTATTACTTGTTGCTTCATGGTTCACGTGCCTCGAACTCGCAACTCCCTTTTTCCTGCATACAAGGTGATACAATAAAAATCGTAATACATTTAAGTAATAAACTTAATCTTATACTAATAAGAAATTATTTCTGTTTTAATTGGATATTATTTTTATTATATTTTATATCAGAGGATTCTTGATTGTAATTCAATTAAGCAGTGAAATCATGTTTTCTTCTCAAAGAGTGAGGATTTGTAATATTAGTGTTATGGCAGGATTTATTAGAATGTAATCAAGTATTGCCTGCAAGCTAACGAGTTATATGCATTCCTGGGAGGTAATCCAGTCGAGAATCTATATAAGAAGAATGATCAGAATCTTCCTCCCACCTGAGCCTCTCATACTTATGACTGACCTGAATCGCACCGACCCAGAATGTACGATATCATTACATTTTTTGCTATCAGGATCGCTTGCATTTTTGCGCGACATGGGAAAAGGCGTGGGTCGTGTTCTCGCAACCGGCATTAACTACTCTCTTGCACCGTGACGAATTTGATAACTCGCGCTCGTTAATTTAGTTAGTCAAGCTCCATTATGATCTGACTTGTATCACTCACTATGCATGTGCAATTCTAAGCGAATTCTTAATGACTTCTTTTGTTGACTTCGACTGAAAGGAAGTCAACCGAGTGATAAAAAGATTTACTGTTGAGTGAATTCTGACAGTAGGCAACAGACCGGAATAGAGGAAATTACTGTAGTCTTATTAGAAATTATAATTTTCTAGTGGTTACAAAAAGAAGAGAAAATTTATAATTTCGAACGAGGAATAAAAATTGTAACATCTGTATTTGCAAATAATTTGTTTTAGTTATTTGGTAATATTTCTCTTTAAGAAATCAATGTTTTATGAAAAGAGTTTTTTCTTGCTTAAATAATTTGATTTAAAAGTAATTATTTGTTTGGCTGAGGATTTTGAACAAAAATTAGATTTCCCACGACGCGGCATGGGAGATTCCCTCAAAGAGGAGTTCCTAAGTTCCTAAATCGGTAAGGAGAGATAATTCCATGTTTATGGTAATTCGTGTTCAACACGAACAGAAGATTTAATTTTCTACANCGTTTTATGAAAAGAGTTTTTTCTTGCTTAAATAATTTGATAGATTTAAAAGTAATTATTTGTTTGGCTGAGGATTTCGAACAAAAATTAGATTTCCCACGACGCGGCATGGGAGATCCCTTCAAAGAGGAGTTCCTAAGTTCCTAAATCGGTAAGGAGAGATAATTCCGTGTTTATGGTAATTCGTGTTCAACACGAACAGAAGATTTAATTTTCTACAATGTTGCCCCTTTACGCAATCCCTGCATATCATTATCATTTGAATTTCACCTTTTCTCGAAGTTCCCAGCTTAATGTTTTCAACTTATCAGTAGGAGTCATCTTGAAAAATTGTCAACCTTCCTGGTCCTATCCTCCTTCAAGAATTACGTAAAAAAATCAAGAAAACTCTTCTAAAGTTACGAAAACGACATTAAGTCACGAAGAACGAAGAGATTTTCCAATCGAATTCTGAAGTTCTTTTTTTTTTTTAGTTAGTTTTTGTGACGTAGAAGTATGTAAAAAAGTATTGTCCAACGGTTGTCTCTGGGTTGAGACTTTTGGAGCAGCGACCCGGTCCAGACTTTCGCGGTCAGCCTCCTCCGTGTGCTATTGACCTTTTTTCACTACAGGTGAGCTGGGAGGGGCCTTGGACAGGTAGATACACCTAACCCGCGTACCGTAAGAATCGAGGACCTCGTCTAACGGGTGTTTGTAGCTAAACCTTTATTACACCTTTTTTGTTCTCGATCGATACACGCCTTGTTTCACGCCACCTCCGTTCTACTGTACTTCCTCCACTATACTTTTTATCGAAAAAGGTCGTACACTTCTGACTATTAAAAATAATCAAGTTTCTTCCAAGATAAACATTTATATTAAACGCGTACATAAAATCCTCCGTAATATGTAATTACAATATAAATTCCACGGTTATCTCGGCATTAACAAACAAGTCTAACAACAAATATACAATGAACATAACGTGGCTAGGAGCGTCAGTAAACCACGCGGCCCATCCCATATCGTAAATCGCGTAGTTTACACCTCCGTGAGTGTACCGGTTAATTGAAATCAACCCGTAACGCAATTCGTTTGCTCGCGGCCCGCGCGGCTCTGGGCTTGTCCGACGACGAACAAGTCCTCGGATTCGCTGGCCAGACGTTGCGTAGCGTCGCGTCGCGTCTTAACGACACGTGCCAGACCGATACGTTTACGGCGACGACGTCGCGGGCTGACCGTTTAGAATCCTAGTTAAACGTCCGGCAATTAATCTGGATGAAACTGGATGGGATAGCGGGGCCGGGGATCAAGCGGCGGCAATTAGGCCCCGGAGTTATCGCCGGCCGGCATCTGGCGCGGACGGAAAAAGTCACCCGGTATGTGGCGCGGAACGATGCCGCGTAGATAGGACGCGGGAGACCGAGCACAAGGTGCACCGGGTACGCTGCACCGCGGTGCAGCAGTGCACGGTGTGTACATACGTACGTACGCGCAGTGTACGGCGTACACGCCCTTGCGGGGACGGTGACGGTGTGTCACGCGAACGGGCGAACACGCTCGTGACACATTAGCACCGGCCAGATACCACGCTTGTGCGTGTCGGCCGTCGTTATGACCATTAAGCACATTGTGCTCCGAGGCGTTTTCTATAATGGATCCCCGTTGTTTATTAGCGGGGGGAGAGAGAGAGAGAGATGGGCCCGAGTCCCCGTGTTCCCTCTTTATCGCCGGGCATCCGGCTTGAATTATATCCGCGGCTTCGATTTCATCCGAACGGATCGGCCGGCCGGCCGGAAGAGAGCTTAAAAAGATCGCGGCGTCGATTTATGGATCCCGTGACCAGCGCCGACTTGGTCAGCGCCCGACTGTGATCGTCGAACGGTGGCTGCGATCTTACGGAACAAAGAAATTCCTTCGCCGCCGGCATTCGTTTATTTGTGAATTTGAGAATTGAATGCGGCGAAGTGACCAGCGGAAATTCAATCTGAAATTACCGGCGGTTTGCTATCGAGCCGGACTGTCTTCGGAATAGATTGCCGTCGAAGACCGAAATCTATTTATAGAATTGAATATTTCTTATTGTGGAAACTTTCAATATTCAATAGCTGACTGAAATAGGAATTCATTTAGTCGAGGATAATTACAGATTCGATTTTTTAAAACGAGATTTTCTTTCGCGTACATAGAATTTTATTCACAGCCTCATTAGAATTTTTGATAACGATAATGAGTCTTGCTAATCGTCAGTTGTAATGTTTAGTGACAGGTATAGAATTATCTAACAAGAAAAAAAATAGAAAAACAGCTCTATTTCTGTCCTTAAAAAAGATCGACGTATATCGTCGACGTATACGTATGGGAGGCAATTTTTTATCCGATTTGTATGTCGATTATCCATGGTGTCCCGTTCGTGATGGTTGCGGCATCGACGCACGTGCGTCGACGCGGCGCCGCGGGAAAGGCGCGTGCGGATTGCGAAATAATGAATTTAACAAGAAGCCGGATAGAAAGAAAGAGAGAACAGGTGTACAAGCGCGGCACCGATATTCGAAACTCGGCCTTTAAATAGCGTTTCCAGTATTTTCTCGGCCGCGGCATAATAATGAGAAATAAAGAATCGAACGAACGTGAACAGTATAACGTGAAGTGTAATGAATAAAAGGTCAATCGCTGGGTTTTATTAATGTTAATAAAATGTTTTTGAAATGAGTCGCATAATGACGCGATTGACATATATTTTGTATATTTTTAAAGAATTCCCTTTCTAATCAAGTTTTATCCTGATTAGTGCCACGAATGTGTTATAAAAAGGATTCAGTATTAATATATTATAGGACTTTATTAGTTTTTCTGAAAATTCAAAATGTTTTTGAAATGAGTCGCATAATGACGTGATTGACATATATTTTGTATATTTTTAAAGAGCTCCCTTTCTAATCAAGTTTTATCCTGATTGGAGCCACGAATGTTATAAAAAGAATTCAGAATCGAATATATATTATAGGACTTTATTAGTTTTTCTGAAAATTCAAAGTGTTTTTGAAATGAGTCGCATAATGACGTGATTGACATATATTTTGTATATTTTTAAAGAATTCCCTTTCTAATCAAGTTTTATCCTGATTGGAGCCACGAATGTGTTATAAAAAGAATTCAGAATCGAATATATATTATAGGACTTTATTAGTTTTTCTGAAAATTCAAAGTGTTTTTTAAATGAGTCGCATAATGACGTGATTGACACATATTTTGTATATTTTTAAAGAGCTCCCTTTCTAATCAAGTTTTATCTTGATTAGTGCCACGAATGTGTTATAAAAAGGATTCAGTATTAATATATTGTAGGACTTTATTAGTTTTTCTGAAAATTCAAAATGTTTTTGAAATGAGTCGCATAATGACGTGATTGACACATATTTTGTATATTTTTAAAGAACTCCCTTTCTAATCAAGTTTTATCCTGATTAGAGCCACGAATGTGTTATAAAAATATTATAGGACTTTATTAGTTTTTGTGAAAATTCAAAATGTTTTTGAAATGAGTCGCATAATGACGCGATTGACATATATTTTGTATATTTTTAAAGAATTCCCTTTCTAATCAAGTTTTATCCTGATTGGAGCCACGAATGAGTTATAAAAAGAATTCAGGATCGAATATATATTATAGGACTTTATTAGTTTTTCCAAATCGTTACAAAATTGTAGAATCGTACGCTGAAATGACGGTGATAACATCGTGATAGTAATAGTTTTTATATTTAAGGAAGATAAACTATCGCTACGTGATTATTTGCATATTCAGCTGGCTCATATCGCGAAACGCGATTATGAACGGCGTCTGGTCATTTCCTTTTTATCTAAATTGCGTTTGGCAACTCCGATCGGCAAAAGGAAAAACTATCGGGTAATCGGCATCGTGTAGCAGACGAAGCTTACCCCGCGCCATTACCCGGCGACGTAATTGGCAGTTTTGAACGCCGGACAACCGGTACTTGGCCGGCGATAAGTTGAAACGTAGATAAAACTCGACGCTCTCCGCAAAATCCTGGATGCTCTATTGATAATGATGATGATGAGAGAGCATCGCTGATTATTGCGCCATTGCGGCTCGTACTCCCGACCTGCCCGGTTTCTTGAATAATAATCTAACAGTAGCCGATCCGTTTCAGGTCCGCGTATTAAGTCAGTTTAATCGTGGTCTCTCGCGAAACGGGCCCGCGGATCCGAGAAATATAATCTGCTAAGTAAATAAGCGACGCTCGCTCGCGCGCGCCGCCGCCGCTCCGCTCTACGATAGTTTATCAGTCGTCGGCGGTAGGTGCGGTGCGCGAAGAAATTTAAGCGGGACGTTCAATTTTCGCGATTCCGCGAGATAAAGGGGACAGAACACGATAAGTAGGCGCCGTCGGTAATAGATACAGTCGACACGATAATCCCGTCGTATAAATACTGTGATCAAGACTCGTCTATGCACGCGGATCTAGCGACACGACCGTCCCTCGTTCTTCGGGATTAGCTCGCAGAAGAATCGAATTATACACCGGACTCGCAGTAGTCCGATCGATGTTCCCCGGCGAACCGTTCACTTAGCCGCTCATTATATACTTTGTTGTGTTCCCCGAACGGCGAACGTAATTGCCTCCGCGTAAGCGGCCCCGGCTGACTTATATGAACCGTTCAGGAGGCCAGCCGTGCCGTGCCACTCTACGGAAAACCAGGATCTTAAGGCATGGCGCGCATCGGGAGTCTGATTGATAATCGCGTCGTGTAAATATCGTGATTATCTCGCGTAATCTGAGCACCGACTACGAAACCACCACCGCCGCCGCCGCCGTTCGCGTCGTTGTCAGAGAGCGCGCGCTACAAGCTTGCCTTCGTGTCAGGATCTGTGTACCCACAACCCTTTCTACTTCGGCCGCGTGCACGCGCCCGTGTCGGCCGTTTCACGGGCTAATACGCTCCGTTTTATAGAGCCTGGCAAATATCCGGCCGATGAGTCTCCATAAATTTCTTTTACATAATTATACTCCGCGTTTTTTCGTGAGGAATCAATTTTTATTAGAAATAAATCTTTGATTTGACAGTGCAGTTTTTATTTGCATCTTTGTAGTTGATTCAGATCCGGTTGTATTTTGTGTTATTATTTTCAACCCTTCTTTACCTTCCACTGCCAAGCAATCGAGTTGCTTTTTACTCGTGTCTCATCTGAAGCTGTGGTTTTCTTGACGATCGTTGTTTCGCCGATTCCAATTCCATCGCGTACCGATTTTTCCCCGGTCGGCCATCTTCGTTCTTCTACTGCGACCAGATTGTTTGCCACTGTGCCAGGATATTTGCGTAACATAGCAGATGCGATCTTGAATGCGATTAGGTGACTTGTTTTATCAGTTAATTCAATTTTAATATATTAGACAAATAGACAGGTGCTGTTTCTGTCGACCTAGTATTTGATATTTTCATACGGGAATGGAGAATGTAAAATAGAATTTTACAGCATGATACAGTTATTTATTTCTATATATAAAATAATATAATATTTACACCATATTTTTATAGAAATAAAGTATAAATTATCGGATTTATTGAGAATCGATTCTAGGATACAGAAGAATCCTATTTCACACATCCTTGGTTCGGAAGAAAAAGCTGAAATGGGTTTTCAGCGAACCCGTAGAATTTCCCTAGAACGCCGTAAAGCCGGCGAGCCAAACTGTGCCATTCAATCAATCACGGATGAACGCCGCTCATAAATACAGAAAACCGTTTCAGCTTGGACACGCTATCTTAAGTATATCGGAACCGCGCGCATGCAAAGCATCATCGCGGCACGTTGGTCAAGTCACGTTCACGCTCGGTGCACCTGTGTAAACCAGCGCGCGTCGTGCCGCGCCGGGAGTTATTATCGCAAACGTTAACTCGTCCATTCGCGGTAAGTTACCTGCGTTACGCGAAATTAATTCCCGTGAAACGGTAGGACGGGGCAATTTGATCGGGGGAAAACGTCGTATAAAATAATAACGAATTACCGCGTGACGAGTTCCGCGATCCTGATTTATAATAATTATCGTCCACCGGCCGCCGCTTCATCCGGACCGGATAATACGATTGCATCCAAAGTACACTCTCGCTCACAAATCCCCAGAAACCCAANTAAACTACATTAATTTATTGATTTAGTAAAATGATTTAATTTTATATACAATGATTTATACGTAATAATCTAATTTTTATAACAATTTCAATAAATCCTCCAATTTTATTTGTTACCTAATAATTGCATGAGAAAAGTAATAACTTATATTAAAATCCCTATAAATTTTTATATTGAAATTGCTGACTATGTCTACCTGATTTAATCAATTTAATTAGAATCTGGTACACGATTATTGATTTCTATAAATCTGTCGGAGATCTATCAACGATCTTGTTTAAACACCGGCTGACAACTTATGGTTAGGAGTGTAGGTCCCTGGGTGCGTACATAATAATTCCGTAAACGCGGATCGAAATTAGATCGATCGAAATTCAGCCCGCCACGCTCACGTATTATTATCCTCAATCGAGCGGGGCATTTCACTTAATCGTTTTGCGTTTATCATGCGTAAATCTCGGCAGCGTCCGCCCTGACCCGCGCGTTTAATTAAATTTCACGTTTATCGTATTAAAAGCTCGTTCCGTGCGGCGTGGACGAATTTAAACGCTCGACATTTTCGCGTCGCGGACAGAATAAAAAGAAGCAGTTCACAAAGAAAGTGCAATGATATAAACAAAGAACTTGAAACTGCGATTTTAATTGTATAATTTTTTGCCCATCGCGTGGAGCGAAATTAAATTAGCTCCGATGCGACTTGAGGATTCAATTCGAGCGGGCGATTGGCGATAGTAACGGTCCGATGGGCGAAGCGTTCTTTGAGCCGCGGAAAGTGGAAAGAGTGACAGGTGCGGTTAATCGATACGGTGAAAGGGATTTGGCTGGTCGTCGCGGGTTGCCGCGGTGGCTCGCAAAAAGTTCGCACGCGTTAATCCGTGCCGGATAATAGGCGCTGCCCGCAAGAAACGCGCCGCGCTGATCGGACGGACGGTTTGCTCGTTGGCTATTAATTAGCCGCTGGAGAAAATCCATCGATCGTTACGCACGTACACGCTTTACACCGGAGCGTAATTCATCCGGCGAGCGAGCCGCGCCGAGCCGCGTACCTGTACGCGACGAAAGCTGAAACACGGTTGATTTATAAATCAACGGTGCGCGCGTCTACGCCGAAAGGCTGGAAATTCCGCTTCGTCCCTTCCCGCCCGACCCTTCTACCCGAGTCGAAGATTTAACTATAATTTGAATCTTCTAAACCTAAATGTACTCCAGTTTAGGTCTATTAGATCTAAAAACTAGGACTAGTAGAGTTATCTCAGAACTTAACATTTGATATATCTCTAATCAGAATTAGTCCCTCAAGTTTTACTTTAAGAGTTTAGGAAAAGATACTGTAGGTTCGTACTAGTATTTATGAAACCTAACATTGTCCTCAAAAGTCCATTGGCTGGCAACACTTGAGGACATATGCACTGAGAGGACCCCATGATACCTAGGTTTTTTTCCGCTCATATTGTAGATCAAGAATCTCTTTTACGTTCACCCAATTTATGACGAAGTTATTATTCTTTTTCTTTAACACTTTTTGTAAACGAATAACACAAATTTTCGCTTTGTTGTTGTATAAAAAAAATTCTATTGTATAAATTAGATTGTTTAATGATTAGATTGGTTAAAAATTTATAATAGGAAGTATAAGAATAAAGAGAATAATTCATTTCAGATGCATATCAGATTCAAATGCGCATAGTTTGTAAAATAATTTTATATAACACAATAAATATTTCAGAGGATCTTATAAATCCTTAAATAGGCCTTTAGGTTCCAATCTCGTACTTGGAGAACATAATTATAACTAGTTTCATGAACGAACTGAAGGTTTCTTAAGGCCTAAAATATAATTTGAGATTTTTTTAGGGACTTATAAGTTAAATTATATTTGGTAAACTCTATTTTAGATCTATATCCTTTATAAGCGAACATAACGACTAGATATAGGTTCAAATTAGAGTTAAATTTACTCTTATATTCCTATGCTCAAGATATGATTTCGACCTCCATATCCTTCTGTAGGATAAGTAGGTTCAAAACCATAATTATTTTTTCGACCCTTCTACTCGCCGAAATTCGCACGTGCGAACGGCAGTGGGTGGTACGGACGATTCGGACGGCCGCGACCTTAAGCCGGTCGTTAGAATTCATGAATAAAAACGACGAATTATAGAGTTGCGTCATAGTGCGATTTCGAAAGTTTCTCCCGCGGTGCAAACGGCCGCCGACTCTATCCGAGATCTTCGTGTTTGTCATCAAGGTCTCGGAACCTCATTTATATTTTCGTAGGAGAAAAAGGAGAGAAGGGAAAGAAGAGGCAATAAGCTACGAAATGAATAGAGGATGAAAGGAATTGGTATGGCTTGAAACGGGGAAAGGTGACAGGTGAATTAGTTTCTCAAGAACAGCCGGAATCCCACGGTACTCAATATCTCGTGGTGAATCATAAATAATCGGGCGATATCCGGTTCTCCGGGGCCCGTCCTCCCGAATTCTTAGAGCCGGCTGTATAAAACGTAGCGAGATAGCAGCGACGTTCGTAATTAAAAAGCGATTTAAATGCTAATGGTCGCGAGTCATTAACGCGGTGCGCCGTCCTCCACCCTCGCCGCTGTCAATTATTATTCCACTGTGTTGAAACGCGGTATCCAATGATAAGTGTAACTAATGGCTGAAAAGGGTGACTTTATGAGGCGTACGCTGAAATCGTTCGACGGATTCGTAATGAATCACGCCACGGGTACGAAATTCCGGATGCGATCGTTAATAAAAATCTGGCTTAGACGTGCAATCGTTTATTAAAAACTCATTGCAGACATGCAATTGTCTACATCTCGAATAATAATCAATAAATCTGTTGTTGAGGGAGTTTACTTAATAATTGAATTAACAATAAGGTTTAGTTAAAATTTTACAGGGACTTTCATCTGCATATAAAAGGTTTCGTGTAAAAATGTCAAGGCTCTTCATTCCTTTATAACCGAGATATAACGTTTTAAAAATTTACGAATTTTACACAGCGTCTTATGAGAAATTGAATTTTCATCGACTATATTGACGAATATCTAAACAATTAACGATATAATATACTTGAAATTTTATGTAGGACTAAACAAATATTTGAGGAATACATACGTATTTTTAAAATAACCATTCATGACTTCTGAGACTCACAATAAAAGTTAATAAAAAAATTGTGCTCTTGCGAAGTAACCTCTGATAAAATCAGTCAATGTCGCACTCATTCGAACATATTCGTTCTACATATAGCAAAATGTTTGAAATTAAAACGCGCGTAAATAAATCGAAATTTATGAACTTTAGATTTGGCGTGAGATGGGGAAACGTAATAATTGCATAAGAGATCTATTGAAATATTCCAAATATTTTATATCAAAATCAAATACTACGCTAATGAAATATACAACTATTCGTGTATTGACTAGTGCAGTCACAGGTAAACTCTCTTAATCAAGAAATTTCTGCATGCTATTTTGTAGCAAGAAAGGATAGTCAGTATCATCTCTATTCTATCATTTATTTTTGGATTTAATTACCCGTGTCTATGATATACATAAATGTCGGTAGTAAAACGGAATCAGCTTTGATTTAAAGCTAATTCAAAGAACGTGACCGGTGTACCGGTAATGAAAACTAATTTCAAGCTAATTGACTTGACATCGTCGCGTTCCCACTCCTCCGCTGAAAGTAGCTTAGGGACACGCTACATCGAAACCTCATCGCGGGGACTAATTGAAATGTCCTCGGGCAGATAACGAGCGAAGTCGCGTTTGAGCCGAACGCCATTAACCGGGCTCCGTCTTCGGTTCCCGAGACTCTGACAGTTCTCGTCGATTAAATAGCGGTTCCTTCTAAAACGCGGCGCGGGGCGGTAAGAGGGGCCGTTGGAAAATCGGGTTCGGGGAATCATTAGGTCGATCGGTCCTCCGAGACTCCTCGGGGCTCTCTAAGTGGGGCCTCGTTTGTACGGTGCATGAGTTATCGCGGGATATCGCGACGACACGTAGTCCCCGGCACCCGTGCGTGTAAAAATCGTAATAACAGTTATCGCCAAGTGTCAATCACGGCCGATTGAGTGTCCGTTAATTAAATAATATGACCTCCTGCCGTCCGATAAGATTGTAATAGTCCGTCTGATAACGAGTCTAGTGGGATATTTGAAAGCTTTGTTATATGTAGAATCAATGTCATAGATAAAGCTAAATATAGCTGAAGCTGAGGGTCGTTCTTATATTAGAAGCAATTCATTGTCAAACACGAATTTAACACAAATTAGAAATTCTTCGACTTATGGCGTTTGTGATAGATTTTATATTCTAAAAAAAAAAGCAATAATTGTAATCATGACTGCTAATACAAATTGTATTAAAATGCCTGTAAACAAAGGGAAAAATGAATTTCTGTTAATCAGTTTGAAAGGCAATAAATTGAACATTGTAAAGAAGATGGAAGTTTCGAATGGTTAATTGACACCATTGGTACACAGCGGAGCAATCCGTTACGGCAATCGGGCACCTGTCATAGAATTATGATCACCTCGTACCCATTTCGCTCTGGTTGAACGCTCTATCATCGGATCCTAAAACACTGGCGTACCCGGCGAAGCTTACCAAAGGAACGGAGCGATGAATTGATATATCGGTTCCCGCGCGCCGATTAATCGATTCGCCGCGTTTACCATCGCCAATTACTTTTCCCCGGGAACTTAATAAGCGATCTCGTCAATTAGAAGCCCGGACCAAATCGAATGCACACAGGTGGTCGCCGCGGAGCGTCTCGCCACGCAACCGATCGTTGCCGATCGGTGGAGAACGACCGACCGACGCGGGACCTTGCCCTCTGGCCCGGGCCGCGGTTTCGGGTCGTCGCTTAAATATCTCTCCCTCTCGTTTATTCGTTCGTTCCGAGAGTGCCACGAGGCGGTGAGCATTCTTCGGTTCGACGAACGATTCGGTTGCTTCGACGATCGACCCCCGACCGCGGCCTGTCGGAGGAGCCGCGCGTCGATTAAGACGTGACCGATGAACGGGGAGGCTTATCTCGTACGAGGAGAGAACTCCTTTCCCGCTCGGCTCAGGCAATTCCGCGCGCTCGCGGGGGTTGGCTCGTAGGCGAGCCGCGTGGGCGTACGCGGCTCGTTCGACCCTCGACGGTCTATTTCTCTTCCGTACCCTCGTTCCCTCCTCGCGCCGGGATATGATCTACACTGTACTGCTAAGCGCGCTTCGTTCTTCGACCGCAGAGGCTGTCTTCGAAAATGAATTTATTCTACCGCTGCACCGGCGATCCTTCTGGCTGGCTGCGTTCCTGCTTATCTCACCCAGGCACCGGTGCATGACTCTTCGCTACGGCGAACATCGGTACCGCTCGGCTTCCTCGAACGTGCTGTATCGATGTTTTGTATCTCCAGGATTCCCAGTTTCCTGACTAATTATTGACCAATTAACAAATCAATTTATTGATGCGGTTATCTAGATTACGTCACGCCTTTCTTTCGATTAGAGGCTATGCTTCCAATTCTAGCCTGAAGAAATGTTAGAAATGGTAAATAGGAAGAGCGTACAAACTGGTTTCATTTCTTAATAAATTGTTTATATCATTCTGAAAATAATAGTTGAAATATGACGAAGTAATATACGGTGACTACCATTAATATTCGGACACATTTTGAAACGGTATAAGATTTTTAGTGTTGGATTAAAGAACTTTATCTTCTGTGGAATTTTAGAGAGCTTAATTTACTATAGAATGTGTAATAAAAAATTTAAAAAACTTGGTATTCATTGGAATCGCGAGGATAATAGTAAAGGACACGGGTTTTAACTTTTTTATTAGGGTCTGTAATAAAAATTGGAATTGTCTCGTTTGCAGATAATTAAGTTATATCCATGTACAATGTTTCATAAAAGTCGATCAATATTGCTATGCGCTATAAGCGATTAGAAATTGAATAAATCGCAGTTCTCCATGACTTTCAATCTACGACTGGAATAAATTGAAGAATTTTTACATGTTTCGATATGTCTAACTCTCTTATGGTTTCATGGATTTTTATAAAACTTTATACATTCATATAAGACTTTCAAATCTACAATAGAGATGTTTCAAATTTTTGCTTGAACCTCTAACAAAAAAATTTAACATCATGATCTTTTCTTTTTTCTTCGAAATTTCGACGAACAGTAATTTATTTTAATTGTTTGTTAGTTTGTTACACATTACATAGTAAACTAAGCCTTTTAAAAGCCCACAAAAAATTAAGTTAGTTGGCTCCATATTAACCCCTTCCCGTACCATTTAGCTTGGGAAAATTCGTGCCTTGTCCATTCTTAAGTCGTTTTCCTCCGTTTTTTATACGTACAGTAAACTTTGCACATTCTGGGTGGACATGAGATTACAACCTCGAGTCTGATTTGTGATACCCACGTTTGCTATAAAATTTTGATTACGAGTTCGACTCATGATATTTATATCCCAGTAAGCAAGAAATCATTGCTACAAGGTTACTATAACGTTTTTCAGTAACATGATAATATTATAAAGTATGTAGTTTTTAATGTTGCGTGCAACTTCATTATGAAGTAATATTATTAAGTAATATTTAAAAAATATTTATAAAACGTTATGTTGCAACGTTTATATAATTTACATAAAATCAATATTTTACAAGGTTGATCTAACATTTCTTGTTTACTGGGTATCTAGTACAAAATTATGATCACCAGTCAGACTCGTTAAAGTACGGCAAGGGGTTAAAGAACTTATTCCGTTTTGAAGTGTGTCCGGTTATTAATGGGAGTCACTGTATATATTCGTACGAGCGGACGAAATATGGCGGTCGGGATTTATCGCGCGGAAACGCACCGCCGCGCCGCCGCGGCTTGGCGAGCGTGAGAAAAGGTCGAATTTCTGAAAGATTTTCATGCTGAAGACGATTGTAAGGACGACGCGACGGGAACGAGTCTTCCCAGAATCTGATACGACGTTCCGGAATGGGATCATGAATCCGGTTGGTCGTTGAACTTACATATACGGAGGCGCGACGACGACGCGCCTTCGCGCTTCCCATAACGAGAGTTTTAACACCCTCGCCCGGCCGGGCACCGTCGGCCCTTTTGCTTCGTGCCGAAGGGTATCACTTCCACGCGGCGTATTCCGAGCGCGGCGCGTCGTCATCGGGCCCTGTTCTTAATTCTTCAGATAAGAAAAATCAGGCGTTATGGCCGGTCGCTCGGCCGGGGCCAGCAATACGCTTGTTGAAACTCTCCGGTACGTAAGATCGCCGCGGATAAGGCGGCGTTGTTTCCCCGAGGTACCACGAGGGATCTTCATGCCTCTCGGCCGTGATGTGATTCATGGTTCTAGGTCATGGTACTCCTCGATCCGCCGCAGACGCTCGGATATTGAGCGTGGGCCCGGAACGGTGAGGACCTCGTTCCCCGCTTCTTAGAATTTCTCTTCTCTTTTTTATATCACGTGCTCGACGGTGTACAAAATTGTACAGAAGTTACGCTCGCGGACGAACGGTGGGTGTTCCCGGGACGATGATGGATCGCCTGGAAGTCGGAGCTACGTTCTTCGTATAATGATTCAATTATTTTATCTAACAATCTGAATTCACGTACATCGTCCGTCAATAAATCATGTTTAAAAAATACAAGGTCAATTTTTAAATCAAAAGAAAGATCGGTAAAAAATTTGTTTCGGATACAAGTTTCAATAGAAATCGCGGAGTGTCCGAAAATTGTTGACGGCGCGGATAAGGGTCACGCGGCGACGCGACGTCCGTGTAACACGTTGCCACGTGTAGATGTTCACCGGTAACCAGTTGCTGTTACCTGGGCAGCGGTTCGTTAATGAGACGCCTGCCTACGTGCGGGTTTCCGTGGCTCTCCTTTATCCCCGCGACCATAAAACGACCACGAGGATGTGGAAGTCCTATCTGTCGCCTTTCATCTGACCCGCTGTGCACCGGCTCGCGGTGAATTAAACAATTACGACATAACCGGACGTAAGAATCTTAGGAAAGTTGGCCTCTCGGATCTCACCCGGTTGTTCGCTCCCTCCGAGCGAGCACCGCTGCGGACTACGACGCCACAATTCTTTTGAAATTTATAATCCACCGACTTCTCTCGCCCGTGCCAGCCGCTCTAATCTGATCCGCCTTTGATCGCCTGATCCACGCGTCCAATCGATGTCAACCCGAAGATGAAGACGTCCACCGCCGGGAATTATGATTAGACCCGAAGTAATTAATGTTATTCCGTTGATCACGTTATCCGTGATACGGTCGCATTAAGGCGTGATGCTGGTAAAAAAATGGCAAAACAAGAGTGGGATCGGAGGAGGAGGAGGAGGAGGCAGTGGCGTCGCGCCGCGTCGTACGCGCCTGTCGGATATTTCCATCGCTCCACGGTAATTACAGCTCGATTACAGGGTTCAGTCGCGCGATTGCTGGTGTCAACTATGTAGCAGGCCTTAATTAGCGCGTCACGCGGAACTTGCCGACCTGTTGCTTGTCCCTGATTGTTCTCCGTTACGAGCGCCGCCTTACAAAAGACTCTCTCACGTTTATACAGGGTGGATCGCTACATTTTGCCATCTAGATTTACGTCATTATTATTACGCGTAGCAAACAATGTTTCAGGCGAAGTTGAATGGTTCAATGGGGCTCACACGATACCAAGAATATTTT
>SMSR01015806.1:118153-146666 GCA_019453355.1 Ceratina japonica
GTTCAAAAAATAATTTAACTTGAATCTTGTATTCAAATAGCTGATTTTCGCGTTGAAAGTTACCTTGCATAAAAATTCGCAGTAATTAGCACATTTACCCTATATTTCTTATTTTACAATGTCCAAAAAATTCTTTCATTCATACATGTCCTAAATTCTATTTTTTACCTATAAATCATACTATTGTCCAATAAATCAATTATTTAGGATTAATTCAATCTTCAGGGTCAGAAGATTCTCAAGATGAATTTCGGGCGGTGTCCCTTGAAGAGGAAAGGCGGGGGTCGCGCAACGGAACCGGCGATACGCGTCCCGGTAAAAGGTGGTACGCGGCGGAGCAAGTGCCCGGAGGTGCGCGGCGTGCTGCGCTGTCGGCTCGGAGGATATACGAGCGATCGCGCGCTGATGAATCGCTCGAAACTTCGGGACGGGCCGGTATCGGCGCGGTCGCGGTGTAAACGGAACCGTAAATCGTCGGGACGATAAATGACAATTGCCGGTGACACGATCGGCTGCCGAGCGAGGAGGAGCGGTAGGATCGTCGTCGTCGCGCGTCGCGTCCGGGAAGACGCGGAGGGGTGAGTGAGAAGGCCCGGCCGAGGGATGCTAGCGGAGAGGTAGCCGAACGCGTGGGCGGACGCGAGATAACGCGTCGCGTTACGTGGGACGTTAATAAATTATCATCGCGGCCCGCGAGGTCCCCCGCCGCGGAATGATATCTCCATTGTCCTTCGACGAATTAATAGCCTGCGCGAGGAATCTCGCGCCCCGGCCGCTCCTTCCTTTACGGCTTCAAAGATCGCCAGAAGATGATAGACGAGGTTTCGTCAAGAACCACGTAATTCCGTGAAAGCGCCGTTTTGTCAACGTCTCTTTGATTCGAACGCAAGCCTCTCTATCATCAATTAAGGGATCGAACACCTGCGCGGATACATGAATGAGCGCAATCGCAATTCGAAAGAATGATGTACGCGGCTTGGTTCGAAAACTTAAAATTTTGTCGCGTGTTATTCTGAAAACCGTTGCCCACAAGAAAAAAATACCAAGAATTAGTGTTATAGAGAATTTATCAATCTATAATTTCGATCCTATGCATATAATACGTCCGACCAATAGGAACTTAGATATTTGCGAAAAACAATTTAAATTGAAATCTTCAGAACTCTTCTCTCATCCCATGAAAGTTCACCAAAATTTAACAGTCATTATTTAACCAATATCTACTCATACGCTAAATTTTAGATTTTTCGTAATTTTGAAACTGTTACCGGCAGAACCTCCTTAAGTTGCATAAGCGTTTTTACTGTGGAAAATAATACGCCGAAACACGGAACATCGGATTGCATTATAAATCAATTAAATTAGGCCTCGAATTTNCAAATTGAAATCTCCAGAACTTTTCCCTCATCCCATGAAAGTTCACAAAAATTTAACAGTATTTAACCAAAATCTACTCATACGCTAAATTTTCCTTCTCATAGCCGTCATCTCATTTCATTTCATTTTATTTTTTTTATTTTTTTTGTGTCTTTTTTTTGACTCATGAAGTTTTCGGAGTATGTAAATCTTTCTTTTCTTTTTTTGTTCTGCTCTTTATATTACCATTACTTGTAAAGGGCCAATGGACCCGTAAATAAATAAATAAATAAATAAATAAATAAATAAATTTTAGATTTTTCGTAATTTTGAAACTGTTACCGGTAGAACCTCCTTAAGTTGCATAAGCGTTTTTACTGTGGAAAATAATACGCCGAAACACGGAACATCGGATTGCATTATAAATCAATTAAATTAGGGCTCGAATTTTATAGCGGCGGCCATGTCGTTCGTATAACGACGCGATGCCGTTCGATAACTCGAACTGTCGCCGGATCGTTCAAATAAATTGTCGCCGGTGAAGCAACGAACGCTTTACAAGGCGTTTATGGGGTATCAGTGTCAGCGTCGTTACGCAGCCGAGAGAAGCGCGTTAACTTGTCGGTCAGGGAACAGGACGATATGGCGAGATTCAGATTAAATCAAAGCCGTGCGTACACGCGTGGTAGGCGCGTCTTCATTGTCGCCTACTTCGGGGCCGGGGCATTAAAACAGGCAGGCGGAACTAGCGTCGGCTATCTGTTATCTAATGAGAGAAAACGAGTTTGACCGTTTTTCTACTAGCGACAGGAGGATTTCGTGTCGGCCGACCGGCTGACATTCCCGTCGCGTCGACATAATTCATCGTCCGGCCGAGCAGGGAACAAAGATCCGTCGTCCCTCCGCCGGCCGATCCATCATCGTAACAATTAGCGAGACTCGCGTTTCTTTATCGGACGGGCGCGTGGGAGGTGTAGGTGGAGGACGACTCTTCGTTTCCGAGGATGATTCAACGCTGCCATTGCATTAATGACAACGGGAGATGCCTGCGTCCGGATTTGGTAGCGACGGCGGCCGCGCTCCGTGACTCACTGTCTGCATCGTTTTCGACCGTTCGCCTATTAAAATTCCTATCAACTTATATCAAACAATATTCTCCGTGCCATTGTCAGTGGATTACGCTGAATTTACGGGCGACGATTTAGAATTGTAAACCTGTTAGAAAATCGTTTCACGCCAATGCGAATGCGAGCTCGCGGCCAGATTACCCGTTTAAATATACCCGTGCCAGTAAAGTAAATCAGTTGCTGTCATTTTTACGTTCTCCTCTTACATCTTCCCGCCTGCGCTTTTGTCGCCGGGGACCGCGTTCCCCGCGGCAGAGTAAGGTTGACGTACTCCTGGCACCGTGACAACGATCGACGCGTTCTGACTGTATATCGCAAATATTGTTGCGACACCCGGGAACGAAATTGTCCGCAGAGTTTCCACCTCGAGGGGCTCCGGGTGGAAAGTCGTGTACCGCGTCAAGATAAACACCGGATCGTGATTACGCTTATTTCACGGTGGCCGTCTAATAAAATTGTCTGAAATGCGCCGTGCGCTCGGAACGGGCGTATACGTACGTGTAACATTGTTGCACTTGTCCATTAGGCTAATGAGCAGCTGCGGCAGCCGCGATGGCGAACCCGATCCGCGATTAGACCGGTCCTTTTTACTCTCTTTAATTATATTCCTATTTTCCCTCGATTTATGCGTAAACCCGGCAATCGCGAGCGGCCGAGTTGAAAAAACGTTTGCCATTTTTGCGGACAAATAAGGGGAGAGCCGCGCGTGTTGCACCCGCTATCGCCTCGTGCCACGTTAATTAGAGCGCTTAATTAGCCAGGACCTCAACGTCGACGCTCGTTCCTCGTAATTAACATAACGTAGGCGGCAACCGTTTCGAACGGCCGAGTTTAAAAGATCGTGCACGTGTGTGTGTGTGTGTGTGCGTGCGTCTGAGATAAAATCGGTGACAGAGTCTCTCGCGTGCCAGCCAATTAATCCGTTTCTAATCAAATACTTATTCATCGATACAAGTTCAGAAATAAATCAGCCGCTTAGGAATTATTTAGCATTTAAACATTTCCTCGTTCCCGAGACGGCGACTTTCCATAAATCGGTTTTACGCACCAGACGCGCGCAGACGTAATATTAATTTATTCATCGGCAAGTGGACGCGCGCGTTCGTAACTTTATTACCAAGCTCACCGTAAATAGTTCCGTGTACGAGTACGCTCGGGCGTTTAATTTGGGCAAGTTTGATTTATTCGTGAAAATCGCGCGGTTTTCTCGTTACTCCGCTCGGCGCAGCTGTTACGCACGTTAATTGACAGGTACGCGGCCCGATAGACGCCAGACGGCGCGCGTTTTTCATTCACACGCGGAGAAGGACCCCGCGGTCTCTTAGCAGCCCGGCGATCGATCGCGTATTTCATACTCGCGGACTGATTTACAGTTTCTTAACAAGTATTCATACATTACACGGCACATATTTTCAAATTAGCGGTATCATCGACACGGAGCGGCGGCGCGATAACCGCTCGATCAGGCTCGACCTTATCTCCGGGTGTCCCGGCTACGCGGCCACGCCGCTATTTATCCCGGCCGGGACATCACCGGTAATTACGAGCACTACATCAAAATCGGACTCCCGTTTTCCGCGGCGACTTCTGCGAATTTCTCTTCGCGCCGAGCCAATAAATTCGTGCGTTCCCGCAGATCATTGCCGAAGCCCCGGTTCAGACGGTAGTCACCTGCGGCCGCCGCAACCTGCTAGCACCTGCCGGATCGGACGCTCGGTAGCGAGCATTACGAAAATAACACGCGTGGCGAAATAAGAGAGGGTTATCACATTCGGGAGTGACGAAACCGCATTTAGGGCAGGTGATAAAGAGCTGGAATCTCGTTCCCGACGGTGCGCTGCCAATTTCTTCATTCCATTCAAAGCTTTCGGCCAAATAATAGCTACTATAAAAGTGAGATGTTATCAGGGGAAAGAGTTTACCACTTAAATCTCAATTTTATTATAGTTACTTTATTTCACAGTGATTTATGTCCAGTCAATAGTAGACGAAAATGTTATAACAAATGAAGACATTTTTCGATTTTATTTAAGGAGGTTCATCTGGTACATAGCAAGTCAAATGCAAGTTATAGAAAAAAGGAGCTCGTTTGACTAGCGTACATGTTAATAACGGAGGTTATCTACTGCTGAAATATGCAAATTTCGTTTGTTGTGTTTAGATATTTCTCGATTCATAGTCACCCAATCTACCTAAATTTGCAATTAAAATATACGTTAAATGTTTCTCTTTAATATGACATAAATTTCATTCAAAACTGTCTGTCAATGCCTAATAAATTAGCGATAGAAGTCTGGGAAATCACTCTTTTCCATGTGACTATATGTAAAATTGTAAAAAATATTTATATTCATATCTCATCATTAAGGTATCCAAATGACTTAAAAATTTTTTTTAGGTGTCCTGGTATACTGTTATAGACAATCAAATTTTTTTTGGAGATCTAGGGTAAATGTGCTAATTACTGCGAATTTTTATGCAAGGTAACTTTCAACGCGAAAATCAGCTATTTGAATACAAGATTCAAGTTAAATTATTTTTTGAACAAGTTTTATTATGTTATTAATGTGTAAAAAAACAATTATATCTCAAGAAGACGTATACGTTAAATTAAATAAATCATTCTTATAAGGTGATGAAATACAGGTATTACTGCGAATATGAGGCAATTACTGCGAGCCAAATACTGAGGATATCGAAATAATTTCATCACTTTTTATTAAATATTTTTTAATAAAATATTATACGAAATACATAAGTGTTATTTAAATTATTTTTTTTTTATTGCACTTCTTGAACACTTTAATCCACTCTCAACAACAATCAAATATGCCTTCAAACCGACTGAACCTACTCTACAAGGTTATGCTTTACAGTTCGTGTGTTCGCAGTAATAGGCGTTCGTGAAATATACTGCGGTCATTAATATATTAAAGACACACATTAAATTAACATACTTTCGAATTTTTCTAACTAAATAATGCATATTTTGATTGTTTGTAATATTAAAACGTACTATGTATTAATATTATTGAAAACAAATGCAATTTTAAAAGAGCTGTTTGACAAACGTCAACCAAAATTATTGGAAAAATCATATTCTCGTGAACTACTCGACTTTGAAGTGTTTTAAAGTAATTATAAACTTCATTATTGCTATTTATTTTGTTTAAATTATTATTATCAAATAACAAAATAATTAAAGAATTTCTTTTATTTCGTCTAATACGTTTAAAAAATTCATAATTAATGATTTTAATAAAAATTCGCAATATTTGTGGCATCTGCAGTAATTAGCACACTCACCCTATCTGTTAATTCTTTAACCAGATGAACCTCCTTAATATTATATCAATTGAAATGTTCATTTGTTCACAGGTTTATGAAAATAAAGTTAACTCGTGCGGTGATAATGTTTGTAAAGGCAGGTCGTGGTTCGTCTATAATTAGAAAAGCATGGAGACGGTAACCTGCATCACTATAACACGGCGGTGGTTTCGTGGCCGGCGCACTATTCTAAGGGCGACCGCAAATCTGTCAGCGATCGAATACGGCGGAGGCCGGAGGGCGTCGCGGGCACGCGAAAATCTCGCTTCCATCGTCGGCCAGGCTTAGGGAAAACTTCCGGCCCTGTCCAGCCGAACCGAGACGCGACCGAGGGACCGCCACCTGTCGCTCGTGTGTCTCTCGTCGATGTTGTTCCTCGCTTCGCATGTTAACTTTGAACCAGATAACTGATCGCGATGAGAACGGTACGACGCCGCGTGGGAGTGCCGGCCGCGAGGAGAAATGAGAGGAACACCCATTGGAGACAAGGTATTTCCTATGGATATGTTACCGCGTTGGCAGCCTCTCAACGTCGGGCTTGTCTCTCTCTCCTTGGAACAGAATCAGAATTCCGATCGTTCTTTATAGGGTATTTACGTTAAAAATATGTGGTCTCGTTATTATCGGAAAAACGCGTTTCACGCTTGTTATAAATTTTGCAAATAATATATTATATCTGTCAGATATAAAATATTTTTTATTTAATTTAACTGTCTAGTTTGACGACCGGCGTTTCTCAGTCTCTGTCCGCGATGGTAGCTAGAATATTTGTTAAGACACGACAGTCGTATCCTAGGAATGCCGAGATTCCGTCGCTAGAGATAAGACGATCAGGTTCTCTCGCTCCTCGGAGGATGCCAGTCCGCACGGGTGTAAAAGTCATAACTGAAACAGCTGTCCGCCGCCGGAGATACATAATGCTAATTAAACAACAGATAATTTGTCCATTACTATTTTCGCAGCCGGGTAGCCGCGCCACCTAAACGACTGTGTCCCGGTTCTATTTATACACGTGCACGTTTTCGTTAGCAGTTTCCATGAATCAGCCGGCGCGCACCGCGCGGCCGTCTCATTGAAACGCGCGCGCAAAACGGCTGAATGAGTTCCGCGGAACCGTATAATGGAAGCGTGGCCACCTCCACCGTGACGATACTCCACGTTCTCCCGTCGCGTTTCCGCGATGCCGGACCTCCAGACCGCGAGATATCCGGGCAAACCGTCTGGCCGTCGCGTCGTCGTGCAAAGACAGTGGCCGTTTTGTCGTCCGCCTAATGGTCCGCGCATTTCTCCGTCCGCGTTCGCAGCTGATTATGACACGTCCGTGACAAGCCGCCACGTGCTTCGGCTACTGTAACGCCTAATGACTACCGGACATTCCATNCTCCACGTTCTCTCGTCGCGTTTCCGCGATGCCGGACCTCCAGACCGCGAGATATCCGCGCGAACCGTCGTCTGGCCGTCGTGCAAAGACAGTGGCCGTTTTGTCGTCCGCCTAATGATCCGCGCATTTCTCCGTCCGCGTTCGCAGCAGATTATGACACGTCCGTGACAAGACGCCACGTGCTTCGGCTACTGTAACGCCTAATGACTACCGGACATTCCATTGTGTATCAGTGATTTATTACTATTAACAGCTCCGGTCCTTTTTAACCGTTGTGTCATTTGTTAAGATCCGGTATCTGTACATCAAGCGTTAAATATCCCGCTCGTAACTCTCTCGCATTAGTCACGCTGTTCGATACATGAGTTACGAGCGATCGGCTTATCGGCGCTCTGGTCCGCCGGCAGATAGAAGACCGTGGTCGATCGGCGTCGTCGCCGGCCCACAAAGGGAAAAGTCGATCGGCAAACGCGCCGGTTCTGGTTTCACGATTTTTCACTCCTGGCGGCGGCGGCGGTGGCGATTAGGCGACTTTTCAATCGCGACCAAGTAGAACGGCGGCAGGTGACGACTTCATTGGTGCCGGGAAATACTGTTCGAGCGAGTTGGCGCGGTACCGGGCTTGTTAGAGGATGCGGCCCGGATAATCGGTAATAAATGAGACGACTTCGAATCGCGGCTACTTATCAGCCGCAGTCAGCTCTAATGAGATTAGCAGTCGTTTAAGGAACGGTTATGTGCGCGACGCGAGGCCTGCCGAGTCGACCGCGCCCCGATTAGATTCGAGTATCACGACGACGCCGTTTATCGGTAAAGGTGCGCTTTCGTTTGCGCGATTTGAAGTCGCACCGCACGACGATGCCGTCGCGACGAAACATTTGACGAACTGCTGTAGCGGCTGGCTGCATGCGGCTGATCGTACAAAACCTAGTCCACAAAGGAGGTCAATAAAGANCCGCTTTCGTTTGCGCGATTTGAAGTCGCACCGCACGACGATGCCGTCGCGACGAAACATTTGACGAACTACTGTAGCGGCTGGCCGCATGCGGCTGATCGTACAAAACCTAGTCCACAAAGGAGGTCAATAAAGAAATTAGAGACATTACACATTGGTGGACATTAATTTCTCATATTAAGCCACACACCAGTAACACGAAATATAACACCAAGAGACATACTACATACGATNCACGGGCGCGTTCGTAACTTTATTACGAAGCTCACCGTAAATAGTTCCGTGTACGAGTACGCTCGGGCGTTTAATTTNGTATTCGACGAGCAAAACGACAGGTCTTCAATATAATTGACGATCTAGAATGCGAAGTTTTACAGAGAAGAGAAACTCAAATTTTATAAAAATATTCTTGTTATTAATTATTTCTATTACTTGTTCTTATTCACTCATGTTAATAAAATTGTATTCTTCAATTATAATTAAATATAAAGACTAAAATTTATTCGATACTTTTATTCTTTTCGTACGTTCTCTTTCTACCAATACACGCTTTTTGTATAATCATTGTTATATTGACTGACAAAAATTATGCAATAAAAAGTTCAGAAACACTTTATTTCAAATAATTCATATGAGAAATTAATGTCCACCAATGTGTAATGTCTCTAATTTCTTTATTGATTTCCTTTGTGGACTAGGTTCTATACGATCAGCCGCTATAGTAGCTCGTCAAATGTTTCGTCGCGACGACCGACAGCCGCATCGTCGTGCGGTGCGACTTCAAATCGCGCAAACGAAAGCGCACCTTAACTCTTGATTGACCGCGACGTCCCGCGGATCTGGAACGATATAGGAGCTTGTACAGTCGTCGCGACGCCCCCGTGCTCGGGGCAGGAAACGATTCCGTTCCTTCATAACGTGGAAAACGTCGACGCGCACCGTCTTACACCTAGGCGGCGTGACGTCGACGATTATTCATCGCGTATGGTTGCGAGTAACAAATCGTCAGTCAAGTGGCAACACCGTCGCCGGCTTGCGCAAGAGGGGCGAGAAAACAAGATCCTGGACCGAGCAATAAAGAGAAAAGTCGACGGCAGGCCAAAGGCGTTGGAAGAGGAGGGACGCGTTTTAGAGGAATCGGCGAGAAGGAGAGACAGGGTGAGGCGGACTCCTCCCACGTACGTCTAGATGCGCGTCGCCAGAACGTAAATTTAGCACTAACGCATTATGCACGCTCGGGCTGCGTCGCATTGGGCGTGCGATACCAGCAGCGCCGACTTCTGCGTGCCCACTGTCTCGAAACGGTTGTAACATCGCGCGGGAAAAAAAGAAATCAATCTTTTTCTATACAAGAAACAATGAAATCAAACGTGGAGGCAAAAAGCACAGAACAGAACGATTAATACGTGATGTGACATAAAGAAGTGAGGCCATTACGAGGGGAGCGAAAATAATAGAGCGGTTCATCGAAAATAATCGTAAATCAACAGTAAATAACGAGGCGCAAGGTCGCCGGTACTTTTTAGCCCGAATCGCCGGTCAGAAATCTTAATTAGTCCTTTGTACTCTAGGCCGGGTGGCTCGCAATGGATTTGATTAATGCCCGGTTTACCGCGGTGGCACCCTTTGTGACGCTTAAGAAAACACAATTTACACTGGTCCCCAGTTGTAATGCACGTTTTGCGCGCGTCGCGCCGCGTCCCCGTCGCTAGGCTTTGTGCCCGGCATTGAAATCATTATGATTTAGAGATCGGCACGGCGGCGCGAAAATTGCGTCGGTGTAAACGCAATTATGGCATTCAGTCGGCGTGGCTCGCTGTCAGCGTGATGAATCCCCCGCGATCAATGAGCGAGATAATAGAGGGCCACGTGAATCGGGGTTTCATCGCCGGGAGACCAGACACGCGCTGGACGCTAGGTCGGAATTGGTGGTCGGGCGCGAGCAGCGGATATCGGTAAGGCTTCGGGATCGTTATTCTCGGGCGGTCCATTACGCGGAATATCAAAAGGCACATCGATCTCGCGCGGATCTAATTTACCCACTTCCCGTCCGAGACCGAACGCGTATTTTCATCTGTTATTTTCCAACCGGTCCAGTCGGGTCCGCGCGCGCCTACCAGTTTGGTCCCACAATAGTAACACGAAGACAAATGCCAGCGATAAAGTCACGCGAATTGATGTGCGATGTATGTACAGTTACCACCTTCCCGCTTTAGCGATATTTCGTACCGTACTTACATTATGATGCTTGTTTTGCGTTCGGGCTCTCTCTCTCTCTCTCTCTCTCTCTTTCACCGCCACCCCTATCGGACGATTTACCAATTCTAATAAAGGCACTCGATTTACAGTTTTCTGGACGAGCGTAAATCTCTCGCGCGGAAAAATTGGGAAATCGCGTAATGAAATGCCGTGTGTTAAACAAGCGGCAATTAACTGTGGAAAAAGTGATTTAAGGGAATTTGGTTAACGCGATCGAACGCGATTATAAAGTATTATTAGCGGAAGGCAGCAATCAGAATTAGAGAAGATAAGAGAATCGCACAATGCTCGACTTTCACTCATGAGCGATCGTAAATTCGTTTCGCCGGGGCGATCGTAACTTTTTCGCCTTTCGATTAGCGGTGGCCGGTCGCGATAAGGCCGCTCTAACGATTTCCGATCGGCCGATAAAACGCAGGTGCCGCTAGCTATCTTCCGACGCCGCCATTAGCCCCGGCTAATTTATGTAACTGCGCTACGCCGCGCTACGTCCCGTACGGCCAGTGTATCTCTGCTATCGGACTTACTCCGATTTCTCGCGATCGGAGGATAAATAGCGAAAATCGAAAATCATCGGCCCGTTAGACACGGTCGGTAGATACGCGCGCGGAGAGTCGATACGATGCTCGTTAAACTAGATTCGGAGAAAAGAGAAATAAAATGGTCGTCCTGGCACACGGTCCGGCAATCAGTGCCAAGGTAATAAAACAGGCGCCAGGAGCTATCATCGTCGCGTACTTAGGTGATAATCACCGATCGCGGCGATAACCCGGCACGCGGCGATCCCGAGCAAACATTTGTTATGTAAATGCGAAACGTTTACAAATGGGTCGCCGGAGCTTATCGAGAGGCTCGGCGGAACTGACGCGAAGAAACCCGCGTTACTTACTTACTGAGGAACGACCGCTCTTCACACAAAAATCGGTGGTGCGTGGATTACGAGGCACCGGTCGCGGAAGCTATCCGACGCCCGATCTTCGTACAGCGGACATCAAAACTAGCGAATAGCGCGCCGCGAGTCGCCCAGTTGTTATACAAGCCGGACACTCTCGCGGTCGCTGAATCGCTCCGAGGCAGTAACACGATCACGAACAGGCGTCGGTGTGGATCTCGCTCACCGATCTCGCGCCTACTTGGGATAATTGCGTCGAAGACGGGGTGATTAACTGACCGGCGTGACTGTATGGATCGTGGGTCGGCGATCTATTTCGATCTGGCCACCGTTTTCCCCGCAAAACGAGATCCACGAGGCCGCTCCTTATTGTTGCATCTGATTTCCGGCTTAACGGCCGCTGAATCAAGGAAACGAACGGCGGCGATCGTCTGGGATCGGGCAATAAATACGAGCCCCGATTGCGTAACCGTTCGCTCTTTGGACAGTCGCGATACGACCGACTGCTCTCTAGACACCTGTGCGCAATAAACGTTTACGTTTATTATATAGAAAGCAATAGGACGAGAAATATGTACGAATGTATTTCTAACGCCTCGCGCAGTTTGTCACATGGAATAATCAAATTATGTAACGCCGTGATGCAATCGATTAAATTTCGGTATTATATTATTAGCTGGTGTGAATCACTCGCGGTGGACCATCCAAGTGACTCTTATTTGGAGTTGTCACAGTAATTTCAATGTTTTCCGTTCGCAATTAATTACACCTTGATTTCTTATTTCAATCCTTATTTTTTAAGATATATGAATTCTGTGTGAAACCTGAGTTTCATGCCAAGAATTTGACAATGTATGCAAATAGTATGAAAAATCTCTTTACTTTTTCCAAATAAATAGACCCTCTAACAATAAAGTTAAACATCATAATCTTTTCTTTTTTCTTCAAGTTTTTGACGAATAGTAATTTATTTTAATTGTTTGTTACACATTACATAGTAAACTAAGCCTTTTAAAAGCCCACAAAAAATTAAGTTAGTTGGCTCCATATTAAAGAACTTATTTCGTTTTGAAGTGTGTCCGGATATTAATGGGAGTTACTGTATATCAGGATTCGTTGCTATGTCAACGATAGTTACGTTTCTGTCCTCTGTTCGATGAATTTGTAATTTTTTTATTATATTTTAATCAATTTCTTTAAAATCCACGAGTGATGACTATTTTTTTAGAAATTTGTTCATAAACCACTGGTGATTCTATATGAACTTTTTTTAAGAATTTATCACAATTTTTTCTGAGTTATTTTTGAGATGAAAATAAATTTTCCTGGGATTATTGCTGATTACCGTAAGATACATGCAAACTTGAAATCACTATAATTTTTTAAAACAGCCATGAATTGATTTAAGATTTTACAGAAAGCTTTTTAATAGTAATAGGAATCTATAATAACAAATTCAACATTCTAGCATCGCGTTTAAGTATATCCTCCATACATCCTTAAACCTTCGAGCAAGGATCATTCGCGTCATCGAAAAAAGACAGAAAAAGGAAATGAGAATATTTTATTCACGTAGGAATCCGAATTATACTGATTCATTTGATAGATACAATATGAATATCACTTTATATTATCTAAGCCTGAATCGTTATAAAAGTCTAACAAGAATTTCATTATCTTTAATTGCATTTAGATATTTAAGATACTAACATAGATTAATCTTGATTTTAACTATAAAACGTGATGGTAATTGTTGCGGAGTTAATCTCTAGTTAATCGTTGCGGTTAATCTAAGTTAGTTGGCTCCATATTAAAGAACTTATTCCGTTTTGAAGTGTGTCCGGATATTAATGGGAGTTACTGTATACAATTTTTCACTGCCCTTTCACGCCTCTCATCCCTGCCCGGCACTAGCATAACCTGCACTCTCTATGTCGCATTCGTTTATTCAAGAACTCGAGCTTAACGTCGCACCTGACCCCATCACGCGCGACTTTCGCTTTCACCCTCTCGTTTTTTCCTCGTCTCCCATTCCTCGTTGGGGGCAGAGTGATCGTAAATTCCCATCGTTCCCCGATGGTCGCGCGCGGTGCCGATCAGAAGCGGTTTAAGCGCAGTCTATTTTGCCCGATCGTCAGGAACCGTGCTATTTTCGATTTGTTCGACGCGGCCCGCGCTATTCTCTTCTATCCATTCCGCGAGTAACGAGTAGCGCGAACCGTGACCAGCTTCCTGTAGGCTTCGCCGCGTCCCGTCCCGTCCCCTGGAGGCTCACTAATGCATTCTCGGCTGAATGGAGAGCGTGGAAGCGATTTTCCTCGGCCGCTCAATAGCGTCTTGCGCTCGTTTTGCTCTAGACACGAGCGGCCGACGCGGCCAACAGGGGGAGGACGACGACGGGCGACGACGTAACATACGCGCGATGCTCCCTACGCCGCCAACTCGAATAATTCACATTGTCCGTCGGGAATGGTAGCCAGTCCAGGGCTTTCTTTTGCCAATTATTTCGGGACGCGCTGCCGCGAGGAAAGAAAGCCCCGCGGGACAGAATAGATCGCGCGATTTTCTGCCGGACTAATTTAGCCGCGCGCGCGGTTCAACCGCCACCGCCACCGTTCTCCTCCGCTTCTGCTCTCCGCTTTCTTTTTCACCGCCACTTTGTCCTCATCTCTCTGCTTCTCTCGCCCGCTCTCCGGGCTAGACCATCGGCTATGTATCCTCTCTCTCTCTCTCTCTTCGTATTTGTATCTTCTTTTCTCCGTATTGGTAACGCCTAGGCCTCTTTCAACCGCTGCGCGCTGACGGATGCTCCCGTTCCTTTTCCACGATGGTAGCCAGCTCGATTATTCCCCTCATTAACGCTATCCATATCGGTATTCCTCCTTTCTCGTTCGACCACACCCTTGGCAAGCGCACCGATATGTTACATCCTCTGTCGGACATTGCTCGCTGCACTCGCGTGTCATCGTCGCGTGCACTCGAACCTCCGTTTTCTGACGATCGGTTGACCGTCATCGTTAATATATACAAAGTTTATATTTTTAATTATATTGATAATAATGATCGCTAGTGACCTAACTTTAGACAGTCGATTTAAGGTTCGTTTATGGTTTATACTGTCGAAAAATCGTGAACCGATTGGAATTCAGATTCAACTCGTGTCGCGAGACGCCGGAATTTCAATCGAATTCGATGAATCTACCGGATAACGCTAGATTAATGACGACACTTCGGTTCGTTCCGGTTCGAGGCGACGACCGCCACTTGTCGACTTCCTTTTTCACGTTTTCGTATTTCCGGCTAGATGTTTAATGATTCGGTTGCAATGCTCCTCGACTACTTTCATCTTGGAATATTTGACGACAGCTACTTCATGATTCATTATGAACTGTCATGTAGTGTCTTTCTATTTGGTCGGTNAAGTGATTTAAGGGAATTTGGTTAACGCGATTGAACGCGATTATAAAGTATTATTAGCGGAAGGCAGCAATCAGAATTAGAGAAGATAAGAGAATCGCATAATGCTCGACTTTCACTCATGAGCGATCGTAAATTCGTTTCGCCGGGGCGATCGTAACTTTTTCGCCTTTCGATTAGCGGTGGCCGGTCGCGATAAGGCCGCTCTAACGATTTCCGATCGGCCGATAAAACGCAGGTGCCGCTAGCTATCTTCCGACGCCGCCATTAGCCCCGGCTAATTTATGTAACTGCGCTACGCCGCGCTACGTCCCGTACGGCCAGTGTATCTCTGCTATCGGACTTACTCCGATTTCTCGCGATCGGAGGATAAATAGCGAAAATCGAAAATCATCGGCCCGTTAGACACGGTCGGTAGATACGCGCGCGGAGAGTCGATACGATGCTCGTTAAACTAGATTCGGAGAAAAGAGAAATAAAATGGTCGTCCTGGCACACGGTCCGGCAATCAGTGCCAAGGTAATAAAACAGGCGCCAGGAGCTATCATCGTCGCGTACTTAGGTGATAATCACCGATCGCGGCGATAACCCGGCACGCGGCGATCCCGAGCAAACATTTGTTATGTAAATGCGAAACGTTTACAAATGGGTCGCCGGAGCTTATCGAGAGGCTCGGCGGAACTGACGCGAAGAAACCCGCGTTACTTACTTACTGAGGAACGACCGCTCTTCACACAAAAATCGGTGGTGCGTGGATTACGAGGCACCGGTCGCGGAAGCTATCCGACGCCCGATCTTCGTACAGCGGACATCAAAACTAGCGAATAGCGCGCCGCGAGTCGCCCAGTTGTTATACAAGCCGGACACTCTCGCGGTCGCTGAATCGCTCCGAGGCAGTAACACGATCACGAACAGGCGTCGGTGTGGATCTCGCTCACCGATCTCGCGCCTACTTGGGATAATTGCGTCGAAGACGGGGTGATTAACTGACCGGCGTGACTGTATGGATCGTGGGTCGGCGATCTATTTCGATCTGGCCACCGTTTTCCCCGCAAAACGAGATCCACGAGGCCGCTCCTTATTGTTGCATCTGATTTCCGGCTTAACGGCCGCTGAATCAAGGAAACGAACGGCGGCGATCGTCTGGGATCGGGCAATAAATACGAGCCCCGATTGCGTAACCGTTCGCTCTTTGGACAGTCGCGATACGACCGACTGCTCTCTAGACACCTGTGCGCAATAAACGTTTACGTTTATTATATAGAAAGCAATAGGACGAGAAATATGTACGAATGTATTTCTAACGCCTCGCGCAGTTTGTCACATGGAATNGCCGTGTGTTAAACAAGCGGCAATTAACTGTGGAAAAAGTGATTTAAGGGAATTTGGTTAACGCGATCGAACGCGATTATAAAGTATTATTAGCGGAAGGCAGCAATCAGAATTAGAGAAGATAAGAGAATCGCACAATGCTCGACTTTCACTCATGAGCGATCGTAAATTCGTTTCGCCGGGGCGATCGTAACTTTTTCGCCTTTCGATTAGCGGTGGCCGGTCGCGATAAGGCCGCTCTAACGATTTCCGATCGGCCGATAAAACGCAGGTGCCGCTAGCTATCTTCCGACGCCGCCATTAGCCCCGGCTAATTTATGTAACTGCGCTACGCCGCGCTACGTCCCGTACGGCCAGTGTATCTCTGCTATCGGACTTACTCCGATTTCTCGCGATCGGAGGATAAATAGCGAAAATCGAAAATCATCGGCCCGTTAGACACGGTCGGTAGATACGCGCGCGGAGAGTCGATACGATGCTCGTTAAACTAGATTCGGAGAAAAGAGAAATAAAATGGTCGTCCTGGCACACGGTCCGGCAATCAGTGCCAAGGTAATAAAACAGGCGCCAGGAGCTATCATCGTCGCGTACTTAGGTGATAATCACCGATCGCGGCGATAACCCGGCACGCGGCGATCCCGAGCAAACATTTGTTATGTAAATGCGAAACGTTTACAAATGGGTCGCCGGAGCTTATCGAGAGGCTCGGCGGAACTGACGCGAAGAAACCCGCGTTACTTACTTACTGAGGAACGACCGCTCTTCACACAAAAATCGGTGGTGCGTGGATTACGAGGCACCGGTCGCGGAAGCTATCCGACGCCCGATCTTCGTACAGCGGACATCAAAACTAGCGAATAGCGCGCCGCGAGTCGCCCAGTTGTTATACAAGCCGGACACTCTCGCGGTCGCTGAATCGCTCCGAGGCAGTAACACGATCACGAACAGGCGTCGGTGTGGATCTCGCTCACCGATCTCGCGCCTACTTGGGATAATTGCGTCGAAGACGGGGTGATTAACTGACCGGCGTGACTGTATGGATCGTGGGTCGGCGATCTATTTCGATCTGGCCACCGTTTTCCCCGCAAAACGAGATCCACGAGGCCGCTCCTTATTGTTGCATCTGATTTCCGGCTTAACGGCCGCTGAATCAAGGAAACGAACGGCGGCGATCGTCTGGGATCGGGCAATAAATACGAGCCCCGATTGCGTAACCGTTCGCTCTTTGGACAGTCGCGATACGACCGACTGCTCTCTAGACACCTGTGCGCAATAAACGTTTACGTTTATTATATAGAAAGCAATAGGACGAGAAATATGTACGAATGTATTTCTAACGCCTCGCGCAGTTTGTCACATGGAATAATCAAATTATGTAACGCCGTGATGCAATCGATTAAATTTCGGTATTATATTATTAGCTGGTGTGAATCACTCGCGGTGGACCATCCAAGTGACTCTTATTTGGAGTTGTCACAGTAATTTCAATGTTTTCCGTTCGCAATTAATTACACCTTGATTTCTTATTTCAATCCTTATTTTTTAAGATATATGAATTCTGTGTGAAACCTGAGTTTCATGCCAAGAATTTGACAATGTATGCAAATAGTATGAAAAATCTCTTTACTTTTTCCAAATAAATAGACCCTCTAACAATAAAGTTAAACATCATAATCTTTTCTTTTTTCTTCAAGTTTTTGACGAATAGTAATTTATTTTAATTGTTTGTTACACATTACATAGTAAACTAAGCCTTTTAAAAGCCCACAAAAAATTAAGTTAGTTGGCTCCATATTAAAGAACTTATTTCGTTTTGAAGTGTGTCCGGATATTAATGGGAGTCACTGTATATCAGGATTCGTTGCTATGTCAACGATAGTTACGTTTCTGTCCTCTGTTCGATGAATTTGTAATTTTTTTATTATATTTTAATCAATTTCTTTAAAATCCACGAGTGATGACTATTTTTTTAGAAATTTGTTCATAAACCACTGGTGATTCTATATGAACTTTTTTTAAGAATTTATCACAATTTTTTCTGAGTTATTTTTGAGATGAAAATAAATTTTCCTGGGATTATTGCTGATTACCGTAAGATACATGCAAACTTGAAATCACTATAATTTTTTAAAACAGCCATGAATTGATTTAAGATTTTACAGAAAGCTTTTTAATAGTAATAGGAATCTATAATAACAAATTCAACATTCTAGCATCGCGTTTAAGTATATCCTCCATACATCCTTAAACCTTCGAGCAAGGATCATTCGCGTCATCGAAAAAAGACAGAAAAAGGAAATGAGAATATTTTATTCACGTAGGAATCCGAATTATACTGATTCATTTGATAGATACAATATGAATATCACTTTATATTATCTAAGCCTGAATCGTTATAAAAGTCTAACAAGAATTTCATTATCTTTAATTGCATTTAGATATTTAAGATACTAACATAGATTAATCTTGATTTTAACTATAAAACGTGATGGTAATTGTTGCGGAGTTAATCTCTAGTTAATCGTTGCGGTTAATCTAAGTTAGTTGGCTCCATATTAAAGAACTTATTCCGTTTTGAAGTGTGTCCGGATATTAATGGGAGTTACTGTATACAATTTTTCACTGCCCTTTCACGCCTCTCATCCCTGCCCGGCACTAGCATAACCTGCACTCTCTATGTCGCATTCGTTTATTCAAGAACTCGAGCTTAACGTCGCACCTGACCCCATCACGCGCGACTTTCGCTTTCACCCTCTCGTTTTTTCCTCGTCTCCCATTCCTCGTTGGGGGCAGAGTGATCGTAAATTCCCATCGTTCCCCGATGGTCGCGCGCGGTGCCGATCAGAAGCGGTTTAAGCGCAGTCTATTTTGCCCGATCGTCAGGAACCGTGCTATTTTCGATTTGTTCGACGCGGCCCGCGCTATTCTCTTCTATCCATTCCGCGAGTAACGAGTAGCGCGAACCGTGACCAGCTTCCTGTAGGCTTCGCCGCGTCCCGTCCCGTCCCCTGGAGGCTCACTAATGCATTCTCGGCTGAATGGAGAGCGTGGAAGCGATTTTCCTCGGCCGCTCAATAGCGTCTTGCGCTCGTTTTGCTCTAGACACGAGCGGCCGACGCGGCCAACAGGGGGAGGACGACGACGGGCGACGACGTAACATACGCGCGATGCTCCCTACGCCGCCAACTCGAATAATTCACATTGTCCGTCGGGAATGGTAGCCAGTCCAGGGCTTTCTTTTGCCAATTATTTCGGGACGCGCTGCCGCGAGGAAAGAAAGCCCCGCGGGACAGAATAGATCGCGCGATTTTCTGCCGGACTAATTTAGCCGCGCGCGCGGTTCAACCGCCACCGCCACCGTTCTCCTCCGCTTCTGCACTCCGCTTTCTTTTTCACCGCCACTTTGTCCTCATCTCTCTGCTTCTCTCGCCCGCTCTCCGGGCTAGACCATCGGCTATGTATCCTCTCTCTCTCTCTCTCTTCGTATTTGTATCTTCTTTTCTCCGTATTGGTAACGCCTAGGCCTCTTTCAACCGCTGCGCGCTGACGGATGCTCCCGTTCCTTTTCCACGATGGTAGCCAGCTCGATTATTCCCCTCATTAACGCTATCCATATCGGTATTCCTCCTTTCTCGTTCGACCACACCCTTGGCAAGCGCACCGATATGTTACATCCTCTGTCGGACATTGCTCGCTGCACTCGCGTGTCATCGTCGCGTGCACTCGAACCTCCGTTTTCTGACGATCGGTTGACCGTCATCGTTAATATATACAAAGTTTATATTTTTAATTATATTGATAATAATGATCGCTAGTGACCTAACTTTAGACAGTCGATTTAAGGTTCGTTTATGGTTTATACTGTCGAAAAATCGTGAACCGATTGGAATTCAGATTCAACTCGTGTCGCGAGANAACGCCTAGGCCTCTTTCAACCGCTGCGCGCTGACGGATGCTCCCGTTCCTTTTCCACGATGGTAGCCAGCTCGATTATTCCCCTCATTAACGCTATCCATATCGGTATTCCTCCTTTCTCGTTCGACCACACCCTTGGCAAGCGCACCGATATGTTACATCCTCTGTCGGACATTGCTCGCTGCACTCGCGTGTCATCGTCGCGTGCACTCGAACCTCCGTTTTCTGACGATCGGTTGACCGTCATCGTTAATATATACAAAGTTTATATTTTTAATTATATTGATAATAATGATCGCTAGTGACCTAACTTTAGACAGTCGATTTAAGGTTCGTTTATAGTTTATACTGTCGAAAAATCGTGAACCGATTGGAATTCAGATTCAACTCGTGTCGCGAGACGCCGGAATTTCAATCGAATTCGATGAATCTACCGGATAACGCTAGATTAATGACGACACTTCGGTTCGTTCCGGTTCGAGGCGACGACCGCCACTTGTCGACTTCCTTTTTCACGTTTTCGTATTTCCGGCTAGATGTTTAATGATTCGGTTGCAATGCTCCTCGACTACTTTCATCTTGGAATATTTGACGACAGCTACTTCATGATTCATTATGAACTGTCATGTAGTGTCTTTCTATTTGGTCGGTGGATGTGTAATGTCATCTGCGAACGAAGCAGTTCCTGTAATTTGCAATATTATGTAGTTTATTGACGTAATTTACCCGTTGCTTTACACGGCCTGAAGTTACTTTATTATCTCAGATGTGTCAAAGATTCCGATGGCATTCCTACTGTTTTTAATTAATTCAATTTACTTTTATTGACATAATAATTGCATTTCAAGTATAGAGAGTTTAGATATTATTTTAATTTTCATTCTGATTAATATTGTTACAACATTTTTCAACATTGTTACTATAAATGTTAGTGGTACTTAATTGTTTCTATTTCATTCATAATACCATGAAATGATGATAGGAAACAAACTAAGCTTAAGAACGATACTTCATCCGAAGCAGTCTAATATCTTTCTTGTTTCCTCGCACAGACTTAGTCTAATTTAGTTGAGCTTCGAACTACTCCGTCAACCGCTTTGCACATAATTTTCTCGTTACTCCAATCGTCATTCTCGCCTTGACTCGCCTTGTACCCGCCCCATTTACTTGCCATGCGCCATTAGTCATTTTGCAGCTCCCCCTTCATCCTTTGTTGTCGCCGTGAAAAAGAGTGCTGGATACTTATTTACGAAAATAGACATTTATAGCAATCAGATTTTAAATGTCTTCACTTATTTATTTCTGAAATATTGAAGGGATGCTACGAATATTAATTAAAATTGTACTTTCTATCAAAAGTATTTATGAAGCTTTAATATTTTATTAGCCTCAGGAAGAACGTATTTAATTTTAAATTTAATAAAGTAGAAGTGGTGGATTGATAAAGATTTTATATTATATTAATTGTAAATTTGTAAAATTAATATTATATTAATTGTAATATTAATTAAAATCGTACTTTTTATCAAAAGTATTTATGAAGCTTTAATATTTTGTTACTCTCAGAAAGAATGTATTTAATTTTAAATTTAATAGAGGAGAAATGGTGGATTGATAAAGATTTTATATTATATTAATTGTAAATTTGAAAAATTAATATTATATTAATTGTAATGTTAAATAAAATCGTACTCTTTATCAAAAGTATTTATGAAGCTTTAATATTTTAACCTCAGAAAGAACGTATTTAATTTTAAATTTAATAGAGGAGAAATGGTAGATTGATAAAGATTTTATATTATATTAATTGTAAATTTGAAAAATTAATATTATATTAATTGTAATGTTAAATAAAATCGTACTTTTTATCAAAAGTATTTATGAAGCTTTAATATTTTGTTACTCTCAGAAAGAATGTATTTAATTTTAAATTTAATAGAGGAGAAATGGTGGATTGATAAAGATTTTATATTACATTAATTGTAAGAAATGCTAAAAAATTTTTTTAAATTTCGTTTTTCCAAAAGATTGCGATAGGTTATGCGTAAAAGATCGATGAGGACGGAAGGTTGACAGAGGGGCCGGTGTTCCCAGCGCACGGTGGCCGCCTCCATCGTCGGCCGGGCGCAATTTCCGATACGCTTTCGACTAGCGAATTAATGCTCGCGGTGTTTCAGGGATCGCGCGCGCCATTCATAACGCGAATGTTATTAGCGCAGATCGCAGTCAGATATACCGTCCCCTCGGTCGTGTGGTTAAAATAAAGATGATGAATGCGCGGCCGTCCCTCGCCGCGATGCTGGATGTAGATTAATATCAACCCTCACTCGGCCGCGTTCGCTGCATCGAATCGCATCCGCGGCCACCTCCCTGCTCTATCTAATACCCAACAACTGTACACGGTACGTACGCCGGTATCCCCGCAACCTATCCGCGACGTTTCTTTCCGCTCGATTGCCCCGGCCCGTCCTGACAGCGCTCCTCTTCGGGGAACTGGTTATTGGGTTTGAGATCCGAGTGGCAAAATCGCCGAGATCCGCGTCCCGCATTGTCACTGGCAATATTGAAAACCTCACGGAGGTGAATACTGATCGGGAATACGCGTCATTGCGCGCTGGATACGGGACGCCTGGCGGATTAGAATAATTATCCGATTCGCGGTGACATACGATTTGAGAAACGAGCCTCCGATCGATTCAGGAAGCAGAAACGGACTCGCGGTCTAGTTCTAGTTAACTTTCGCGTTAACCGGCACTTGGTAGAGGCACCGCTGTTGCTGCTGTCATCCGACCTCGTTCGCATCCTCGTTACTTAGATATTTTAAGACACGGTAGCGGGTCGCCGCGTAATAAACGTGTCGGGGATATCGCGACGAAAATGCGTTTTTCTATAATCGAAACGCGACCAATTCATGTAGTGGTGAATGTTGGTCGTTTTAGTAATGCGAGGTTTGCATAGTAGTCGCTGATACGCGTCGCTCGGAGGTAATTTCGATTTAAATCAGACTGAATTATCTTCGTTTCTCGAATCGATTTCTCGTTCTCCCGATGCAAACTTCGATCCGGCGAAGGTATTCGCCCTTCTCTCATATATGCGTACACAGCCGGCGCATCGTGCATGCACTCGCATTTAAAACGCGATGTCGTTAGAACATTAAAAAAACGACTCCTCTTCGAGCGTTTGTATGTTCACTGTCGTACTGATTTTATTTCAATAGAATTATGAGAATCTAAAGTCTGAATGACTTAGGACAACTTTTTTTCTAGAAATATCGTGGAAAATGCCTGGTAGATTAATTGATCCGATGCAGGAGTATTATAATATTGCCTTTCCTGCATCGAGCAAAAAATATGTCTGCCACGTCTCTTCCCGGACGGTCGACATAAAAATTGGCCTCCATCCGGCGGAGGTTTCATAAAAAACAATATATTACGCACTTAGATATAATTAGTATTGAAAGATAGTTTAAACGGATCATTAATTATGATTATAAGCTGTTGATTATGCGATAATAAATAATACTAGACCATTAACTGGTTATCTAACGTACGAGCCTCTCGGGCGAGCGCGTTTAAAATTCATCCTCCTCCGTTTTTCTGAAACCGAACTCCCCGTCGACTCTCCGCTCGTCGGAATTATTAATTACCTTTAACCGGCGCGGCTCGGGCCCAGTTTGGCGCGGGCATTTTTCGTCCCGCATGAAAATGACGTTTAACGAGAAGGGGGCGTACTGCTCATTTGTCAGTGGGGAGAGAAAAAAGAAAGGGGGAAATGACCAGGTTCTCCTACGATTAAAACGGGCGTCCGTCCAATGGCGGACGGAGTGGCCGCGCTTGCGTAGGCAGAGCGGGGCTCGCGAACGCTTCGCGGGACTAACGATAATGTCCTGGCGACACTCGAGACGCGTTCCAGATCCTGTTCGCGTTATCCAACCGGGAATTGATGTGCCTCTTCGGCTGACAGTGGACTCGTTCACGGTATTCGACGGCCGGCCGCTGCCGCCGCCCGGACTCTCCCCGCTCACGTCCCCGATTATAATTCATAACGAAGATCTCTGCTGATTAGATTCTTGTATCTGGCTCGGCGATGAGTACACAAGCGTCGCATTGAGACCGACAGCGGTGACAAATTTCAGCGTGTCCGCGCGCGCAGAGAGTCAAATCGTCTTCGTTAGCTAATTGAACGGTGTCCTTAATTAACGGATCGTGATTTATACCCGGGTTCCGCCATTTTGTTTAGCCGGTTTCCACGAGACCTTCTAGCGGACATTATTTTCAGTAAGTAGGTTCTTGTTGCGTACATTATTTACGGCGAGCAAACGCGTCTACCTTTTGGTCACGCCTTCGGAGAAATGAGAAAAACCGATCGGGGCTTCGGTGCGATGTATGCAACGATAACGTTCGCGATCGGATGCGATGTTCTAAAGTATACGCGGACAGAACGAGGAGTGCCGATCGATTTTAGCGAAAGTCAACGGGTTGTCGAAGCAGTCCAGTTTTGCATAAATATTTTTCCGGCGGCCCGTTTCCTGCGGCCATTATAGTTCGTTATCACCGTGTATATATACACACTCGGCGCGGAGGCTTGACGCCGGCTGCCGCGCGATGTTATCACGGTGACCTGCCTTATTAGCGGCTACGCGAATCGACGCGATGAACTTTTTGTTGCCGTCGTAAAGCACCCATCGCGGCTCCGAGCGTCGCGCCTCGCCTCGTAAAAACTGGTCCCCGTCGTTTGTTGAATTGACGCGGACAACGTTCTAAATCATAAACTGGCCGCCATGTCGATTCCTATCGATCGGCCTCTGAAATTTCTATTTTCCCTACGTTCGATGATTAACATGTACCCGATTGGTTACTTCGTCGCAAGTCCCCCGTTAATTGACCGCGCGCATATAGGAAATAACCGTGTGCGCGCGCGTAACGAGAACGCGCGCCCGTTCGGTTAAAAGTTTTGAATGATAGGTAAGAGAGGCTAATTTGGTAGCGACGTTTCGAAAAAAAAAAGAAATTCATCCGTGCGAGTGCATGCACCGTCGATAAGTGTTTTAATAAGCAGTGCCTATGGTCCGGACCATTACGTTTCTTGGACAAACTGCTTTTTAATAAAAGCCAGTTTGCTCGTTTACCGGCCCGGATAGCAATCCATCGGTGAAATTAGTTAGCGACGGACGACGATGCTAACGACCGAACAAGGCTGAGCGCGCGGCCACGAAATAGAAAGGTAAAAGTCCGCGGTGCCGCGGTGGTGAGGCCAAGGGAGAGAGAGAAAGGCGAAAGTATCTTTAAATCATTCCGCGTGCGCGGGTCACAGAATTGGCTAGGCCGCTGGAACATTACAGAAGAATGCAGGTTTTCATTGGCCGCAAATTTGCGACGTCCACTGGCACAGCGACGACGCACGGGGCTGGGGTTAATACGCGGGTATATACTTACATTCTCAGACGGCGTCGGCCGCGAATTAATATAGCCTCGACGTGCTCGGTGTGCATCGGGGATTATAATTGCCCTGAGAATAATGAGAATATCCCCTGGGAATTACCGCTCGGCCCGCGCTAATGCAGTTCCTAATAAATTCTACCACCGTTTTGCGGTACAAATAACGCCGCGCCATTCCCCGGGGCCGAAAATTTCATTCACGGCCCCAGCATTCATTCTCTACGATTTCTTACCACTTCTGCCACCGTGGATTCCGCCGTTTCTAATTCAGATCCAGCTTAACTGCGAACTTATCTAAGTACTCGGGTCTTAATTTCTATGGTTAATGTGGAAGCTGAGATCGTCAGTGGTAAACTAGTCTTCTTCACTAAACAGATATAATTTATCTGTGGAAGTCAGACAATCCTCGAGTACAGTAATTCGCATTATATTTTGTTGCATAATATTATTTTATTGATTTGAAATGTATGAAAATGCCGGGAATTGACGGGAATGTAATATGTTGTCGACGATAACGGACCCAAGTCGAAAATTTAACTATAATTTGAATCTTTTAAACCTAAATGTACCCNGGACCCGAGTCGAAAATTTAACTATAATTTGATTCTTTTAAACCTAAATGTACCCCAGTTTAGGTCTATTAGATCTAAAAAGTAGAACTAGTAGAGTTATCTCAGAACTTAATATTTGATATAACTCTAATCAGACCCTATAAGTCCCTAAAAAAATCTCAAATTATATTTTAGACCTTAAGAACCTTCAGTTCGTTCACGAAAGTAGTTAGAATTTAGTTGTCTAAGTAGAAGATGGGAACCTAAAGGCCTATTTAAGGGTTTATAAGATTTTTTAAGATCCTCTGAAATATTTATTGTGTTATATAAAATTATTTTACAAACTATGCGCATTTGAATCTGATATGCATCTGAAATTAATTATTCTAAACTAGTCCTCTTTACTAAACAGATATAAATTATCTGTTGAAGTCAGACAATCCTCGAGTACAGTAATTCGCACTATATTTTATTGCATAATATTATTTTATTGATTTGAAATGTATGAAAATGCCGGGAATTGACGGGAATGTAATATGTTGTTGACAATAACTGGGAATAGGTGATAATCCGTTGAGGAACGATCAGATTCGCTCTCATCCTTGGCTAAGCCCGTTCCAAGAAGGGCCCCCCCTTTCCGGCGCCGTACTCGAGTACTCAGGGTTTCGGTGCCTTATGCAACCGTTCCCGTTTAACGCGCTAACCTCTTTCATCGGTGACAAGGGACGAAGGCGTTCTAGCCATCGAGGCTTGTAGCGTTGGACGTTGACCGATGCCACCGAGACGAGCGATTGTGTTCGCAGATATTTTACTAAGTCGGGAATCGGGCTAAATTTAGGCCACGGTACACAACGGGAGATCAGGATGGTGTCGAGTCTTTGGCTCGTTAATTGTTACCAGCTCTCTCGCTCCCTAGCCGAGGCCGCTACCAGTTTGGAGCCGAGGATCGGTTTCATCGCGCGATAGAACGCGCCATAAAGGTCCAGCCTCCGGGTGAATGAATTTAATTTCGCGCGGAATACCATTCACCGTGGAATCCTCTCTTTTCTCCGCGGCGCGCCTGCTCTCTTTGTCCGATCAAACGACATTCCTGATATTCCCGGGTCCCGGACAGCCCGGCCCGAGGTTAATGGCAGATTAGCCGTTGATTGATCTGCCAGTCGCCCGGCCGGGATTTGAGCTCTCCGAATCGGTATGCCAGTGGTTGTTTTCATTAACCGGCCAAAGATAGAACCCCGCTCGATCGCGCGAACCCCGCTTTAATCGCTCCGTAAATCGCTCTCCCATAAAAGTTCGACCGAATTTTTTATTCCGTCAACAAACGCGGATCCGCGTCGGTTCCCGGCGAGATAACCGCTGTACGCGCGACTTCGCGATCGATTAGGCTCGTTATCGATCCCCGCCGTTCGTACGGGCGCTGCTAATTCGAGATCGGTCCCATTCGGAAGCCAGCTCGGCTACGATTGGCCGTTTAACCGGCGCGCCACGACGAGAGCCTGGCCGGGACAATAATTACAGGTTTCGGGCGATCGTTTTGAGTGGCCGGAGTCGCGTTATCGGGCGCGGCGCGCCGCGAGCCGCGTCGAAAGGAAAAGGCGTAATGAAGCTAATGGCGAGCGCCGCGGTGGTCCAGCCGATGCCGATACCGGGGCCTCGATTATGTCCGGCGATCGACGGTCGTCGTCGAGGCTCGGCCGATCGAGGAACGCGGTGTGGGGGAGGTCGCGGCTCGGAAGAGGGGGCGAAANCTACCAGTTTGGAGCCGAGGATCGGTTTCATCGCGCGATAGAACGCGCCATAAAGGTCCAGCCTCCGGGTGAATGAATTTAATTTCGCGCGGAATACCATTCACCGTGGAATCCTCTCTTTTCTCCGCGGCGCGCCTGCTCTCTTTGTCCGATCAAACGACATTCCTGATATTCCCGGGTCCCGGACAGCCCGGCCCGAGGTTAATGGCAGATTAGCCGTTGATTGATCTGCCAGTCGCCCGGCCGGGATTTGAGCTCTCCGAATCGGTATGCCAGTGGTTGTTTTCATTAACCGGCCAAAGATAGAACCCCGCTCGATCGCGCGAACCCCGCTTTAATCGCTCCGTAAATCGCTCTCCCATAAAAGTTCGACCGAATTTTTTATTCCGTCAACAAACGCGGATCCGCGTCGGTTCCCGGCGAGATAACCGCTGTACGCGCGACTTCGCGATCGATTAGGCTCGTTATCGATCCCCGCCGTTCGTACGGGCGCTGCTAATTCGAGATCGGTCCCATTCGGAAGCCAGCTCGGCTACGATTGGCCGTTTAACCGGCGCGCCACGACGAGAGCCTGGCCGGGACAATAATTACAGGTTTCGGGCGATCGTTTTGAGTGGCCGGAGTCGCGTTATCGGGCGCGGCGCGCCGCGAGCCGCGTCGAAAGGAAAAGGCGTAATGAAGCTAATGGCGAGCGCCGCGGTGGTCCAGCCGATGCCGATACCGGGGCCTCGATTATGTCCGGCGATCGACGGTCGTCGTCGAGGCTCGGCCGATCGAGGAACGCGGTGTGGGGGAGGTCGCGGCTCGGAAGAGGG
>SMSR01015807.1:3316-19187 GCA_019453355.1 Ceratina japonica
TTAGGTCAAGGAGACTATGCTAATTGCGAGTGTATGATTGCACCAAAGAAAAACAGCTATTATCATAGATGCGTTCACTAAATGAGCAGTTACTATTCTAATTGCAACGAGGTAGTTTTTCAGAAAATTTAAATAAAGGCGATATTATATGTCTAATACGAATAGAAGGATACTTGCTGCCACAGCGTCTACTTTCTGCGTTGACTTATCTCGTTTTGATAAATGATCTCTAAAATTAGCTGTTCAAAGCCACTGCCACAAAATACGCGCATAATTTACATGTCAATTTAAATGTACGTAAAGAAGACGTATAAATCATTGTTGTGAGAACGATTTGTTACATGGTATCGCGATTTACGTACTGAACAGTTCGACTCCCGTCAGAGTATTGCACTATGTAACATGTGTTCAGATAAAGTTATCACTCTCGCAGGAATAACGAAATCATGTCGCAATTGCCATGCAATTCGCCCAAAGTAATTTACACGTGGCTAATGAATTTTTGTTAACAAATGTTGCACGGAAAATGCATAGAAATGCAAAAGAGGTATGCGATTGATTGAGCGTTATTTGTGAAGAAATTAATTTGCCATTTCTTGTAAGAACTCACAAATTAACTTCTTCAGGTAGTTTGTAACTTCAGAGCTCAGGCTGCTATGCATGTTAATGTCAGGGGGACAAAAAATACGTGTGACGTGATAAATAGTAAAATTGTTCGTACACCATTCATCAATGTTTTATGTAACACGTAAAAGATTCTTTTAAACTGTCTTCTAGAATAAATAAAATACATGCCGGAAACACAGAGGACATAATATGAGCCGTGAGCGTGAATAATGATTACAATTTTTATGGCTGTATGGCTATTAATTAACGCCTCGAAGGATAAGTAATAATATTCGACAGATATTCCATTGAATTGGTAAATGCGCGATATCCATGTACTTTGTAACGACGCGTTAATGATACAATTCTCTCAAGTAAACGAGGATTTCTCGTAGGACTGATTATTATCGCAGTGACGCAACACGGAGAATATCAATGATTGAGCAGAGGCGCGTGGCCGGATAAAAACCCGGTTTTATGCAATACATTTAAAGTTCTGCGTTCTCCGACACAGAATGTCCACGCTTCGAATAAGAAATGAGTAGCGCCACGTTTGACTCGAGTTGAACTGATTGAATTCATTATAATACCCGATACACAATGTTACTCCTGTTTAGCATACATCAACGTTCCCATTATCATGAATTATAATCCGAAAGGTGATAAATTAAACGAAGGTCTCGTCGTATCGGGAAATCGAGGAATTCATAGTCGAAATCTAGAGCGTATGCATAATCGAATTAATTCCAACTCTTTCCTGTCCGTCGCAGATTCGAAAATACTGTTGAACAGCATCAGCGGCCAGTTCAAGTCTGGAGAATTGACCGGGATTCTAGGTCCTTCGGGAGCCGGGAAATCCACGCTGTTAAACATCCTCGCGGGATACAAGTAATCTTGCAAATAAAAATATAGACCGCACTTTGCCCGGACTCGTTACATACAGGGAAAGTAATGAGGATCAGATAGATTATGTAAATTGCGTTTACATTGCTCGCCGTTATCCAGAGTTTAAGCACTTTTCTATCCATGAAAGTCGAACTTGACCAGTTGAAAAACGTGAGTCGTCGCGGCAAAGATCACTGACCTCGCGACCCGCGATCACGGCAAATAAGCGACGGCTGTATCTAGCTCGAAGCCGACACGAATCCTGACATAAGCTCGATCGATAACCTACGACCTAGGTGTTTCCGGGCACAGTCTGGCAATGAAACTGAAAGGGACCACACATGGAATCGTAATTCTCATCGATTCGTTATGCTAATTCGTTTCTAGGATCACCGGCAATCTGACGGGGCACATAAACGTCAATGGAAGTCCGCGGGACGTGGAATACTTCAAAAAGATGTCATGTTACATTATGCAAGAGGATCTTCTTCAGCCGTGGCTCACGGTTTCCGAGGCGATGCACTTCGCCGTGGACCTGAAGCTGGGCTACATTTCGCGGACAGCGAAACTGACCGTCGTAAGTTGTCGACATTTTCGTGAGCAATTCCGTGCATGGATTCTAAGAAAAGAAAAAGGGTAAAGCTCTAGTAAGGACGGGAGAAAGCTGGTCGATTAAAAATGCGCTGGTCGTGCGGCGACCGACGTTGAAACGTGTTCTCAGAAGGGTACGAACAGGCGAATTGCATCGCGCGTCTGCTCTCTGCATTCTCGTCGCGCGCTCTACGATGGGCACTTATTGAAACGGGATACACGTCCGTTCCGAAGTACATAGTATAATATGTACACATTTTCAAGAACTCGTTCAGAATCGTTGAACAATGTTCTATGTACCAGTAAATATAAGTCGTACGAGAATGTGGATAGAAAATTGAATTAAAAGAAGAACTCGTTGGAATAATTATTTAATTATACAAATTTTGTTTAATTAATAAAGATAGAAGAAATATTAGATGTTCTACGATTGAACCGCGCGAGGGACACGACTACCGAGCACCTGTCGGGTGGCGAGAGAAAAAGACTCTCCATCGCCTTAGAACTCGTGAACAATCCACCGGTAATATTCCTGGACGAACCGACGACGTGAGTAATTCCCTTAACAAAAATCAAATGATAAAATTTAGAGATTTAAAGTCTAAATGCTAACGATATTTTAGAGGATTAGACGAGATATCGGCGGCACAGTGCACGGAACTTTTGAAATACCTAGCGCGATTACGAAGGACGGTGATCTGTTCGCTGCACACGCCTAGCGCGAGCATCTTCGCGAAATTCGATCACGTTTACGTGATAGCGGACGGTCAGTGTGTCTATAGAAGCACCGTAGATAATCTGGTGCCGTTCGTTCGACAAATTGGCATCGAGTGCCCGCAGTATCACAATCCTGCCGATTTCGGTGAGTGGACGATAATCGTGATGAAACGGGAACCGGGGAATACGTGAATCATGATTACAGTGATAGACGTAGCCGCGGGCGAGTACGGGATAGAATGGAGGAATCGAATGATGAACGCGGTGAGCAGAGAATTCCCTATCGTTTCTAAACCTCCGACGAAGAGCCTCCAGTCACAAGTTAGTAATAGGATAAAGAAAGTGTCCTGGCTCGATCAGTTCCTCGTCCTATCGAAGAGGATGATGTTACAAATCTATAGGAATAAGGTAAGCGGAATTATACTTCGAAATCGCAGACAGTCGACGAACAAGATAACGACGGACCACTTGATCTTTTACAGAATTACATGTACTTAAAGATAAGCTTACATATATTCCTCGGCTTCATCATCGGCGGTCTGTTTTTAAACGTCGGCAATGACGGAACGAAAACTCTATTCAACTTTGGTTTTTGTTTCGCGTGCCTAATCATCCTACTCTACGTGCCCATGTGTCCGGTATTGATGCACTGTAAGACAGCGAGGAACTTATTCGAGGAAAATCGACGATGATTAGAATGTTCTATTTCTTTGATGTAAAGCAATTAAGAACGATAAATCAATCGTTAATTAAGTAGTTATCGATCCAATTAGCTTTTTGCATCCGTGTAATTAATCTCGGAAACATACAATATCTTCGATTATCCTCAATATAACTTCTCATCCTGTTATAGATCATCATTAAATCTAATGTCAAAAATTGCAGTTCCCTCGGAAGTGCAGTTAATTAAACGAGAGTATTTCAATATGTGGTACGACTTGAGTCCATATTACTGTGCTTTCACAGCGGTGAACATACCGATACAGGTCAGATATCAGTTCGTTTAGAAACGTTCTGCCCGTTTCGTTGTGGGTAACGATATCAATTACATTTTTATAGATATCGATATCGTCGATCTATCTGACGATGGTTTACGTGTTCACGGATCAACCTCTGGAGCTCTTTAGATGCGCCATGTTCTTCAGCACTAGTTTCGTATGCGTTTTCATAGCAGAGAGCATGGGACTGGCCATAGCCAGCATGTTGAACATCGTGGTACGTCTCAAGTGGTCGTGTCGGTTTACGAAATTCGATTTAGACAATATCCTTATCGGCTGAACGTCGAAACAGGCATTCTCAGCTTCTGATAAATCTTTTATACTTTCTGCATGCTCTTGACGAGTTGTTATCGCGTCGACCTTGTAACGGAGATACTATATTTATTTTTTAAAGAATGGTACATTCGTCGGGCCTGCTCTATCTGTCCCCTTGATGTTGGTCGCTATACAAGGATTAGGCGAAGGGGCGGAAACTTTGCCTCTCTATCGCCGACTGATAATGTATCTCAGTTACATCCGATACGGTTTGGAGGCTCTGGTGACGGCCTTGTACGGTTACAACAGACAGAAGCTGAACTGTCCGGCTACTGAAATGTTCTGCGAGTTCAGAGCCCCTAGACTGCTCCTACAATCGATGCGTGAGTAATCGGATTAAATCCGACCCGCGATACTCGTCTAGACTAGACTAAGATCATTAAACTCTCGTTTTAGAAATGGAACACGTCGTCTTCTGGGTCGACTTTGTTGCGCTGATAATTATTCTTGTAATTTTAAAAATCGTGACGTTTTACTTACTGAGGCAGCGGCTCAAGCCGAACAAGACGTTCCAAACGCTTCACTTAATCGGAGGTCTGATAAAGAGACATTTCAACTTAGATAGTTGAAACTAGTTCAATTTAAAACAATGACATGCGGAATCTCATTTCCCAGGGAAATCAGTCTATTCACGTCGTCTTTCTTCCGAGTGTGACGCGAAACCGAATTACTTACTGTGTAACGGTAGAATCTCGTCTATCTTTTGTACATTGCTAAACGATATTTTATCAAATTATTACCGAAATTTGGTGAATAAAATACCTCAAGGACAAAAGTGTTGTCACTTTTATTTCGCGATCCTTGACCGAATGACCAAGTCTGGTGTGAAGGGTGAATACTTAAAATCGAGGCCATCCCCTCTTAAATCCCGAATGTTCCTGCGCGATGATTCATTAATTCTGGAAGGGCGGGAACACGTATTGAGGCTCGCCCCCACTTGAATCAACAATTTTCTCCAATTGCCACTTGTTGCTACTGTACCAAATTGGTAGTACTATGCAGAGTTCCATACGGTCGCGTACGTCGGGTTGCATACAGTAAGGATTCCCGAAACGCAAAGACCGATGGATGTTTAATATGAATTATAGAGAGAATTGAAGACGCATAAATATAACTTCATTGACTCAAGTTTTTCTAAAGGCTGTATTTATCGAGCAAGCTCGAACGATGTTAATGAATGCGATCAGTTGGTGATGTAATAATTACACAACAGGCGCGCAACAGATGTAGAACCACTGAGGTGTAAAACGTGAAGTGGAACGTGTTCTAATGAGACGACAATATTCAAAAGGCTGCAATTTCTTAATAAAAAAAAAGTAAGAATTCGTTCAATGCATGCGCGTAATGAACGGATTGACATTGACAGTAAATAGAAGGTATAAACTAATCGATATTGACATTAAATAGGAAATATAATAAAAGAGAAAAATCACGATTGCAACTGCGCGTGATCTCCTCCTCGTGATACACATTATTACACAACGCGCTCTCAACAAATCGACGCAAACACGTGCTTATTATATTTCGCTTTATCGATCACGTTTGCCGAAGATAGTGATTGATGGAATTGATACTGATAACGACGAATCTCATGTGGCGAGGGCCGTTCGGGACCCGTAAAGCAGCAGGTAGCTGACCGTGCATCTGCTGCGTGAAAGGTAGAAATAGTGGGGTGAGATTCATTAAAAGCTTGCTCAGCAGAGAGTATTGTCAGCTCCGACAGCTCTACTGCTGAACGCACTGCTTAGTTTAGAAGGAAATTCAGTCTTTCAAACATGTCTAACTCGGGGATAATTTTCTCCATTTTATCGCTATTTCTTATCGCCAGCGTAAATGGGTGAGTAAAGCATTTCCTTATACGTGGAGTTGGCTGTGGTCAGGAGAACGCTTTGTTCAGAAATAAATAATAATTCCCTGTAAAATTGATTGCAGTCGAGCGACGGGATCTAACGATTTCGACGTTTTGATCTTCACTCAACATTGGCCGCAAACTGTATGTTACACATGGCAAGAAAGCTCGGAATCGCATGTTTGTTACTTACCGAAAGATCGGGACGAGTGGACGATCCACGGCCTCTGGCCCTCTCAGTTCCACAAGTTGGGGCCCCAGTTTTGTAACAAGTCGATGCCATTCGACTTGACTGCTTTGAAACCACTGGAAAAAGAGTTGCAGGAAAAGTGGATAGATATAGAATTCGGGACGTCGTCTTACTCACTTTGGGAGCACGAGTGGAACAAACACGGCACATGTGCGTTAGTAATACCCCAATTAGACAGCGAAGTGAAGTACTTCGAGTTGACGCTCCAGTTGTTGGAAACATACGATATGAAACACGTATTGGCGAAAGGCGGTATATTACCTGGTGAAAAGTACCCGGCACAGAAGATTCTTAACGCCGTCGAACGGGTGCTAGGCAAACGCGGCACTTTGCAATGCAGGAAGAACAAGGTAAGTGAAGACGCGTTCGTCTCGACGTACGCGCGGGATAATGACGATATTTAAAACTGTAACTGTCGTTTTAGAATACCAGAGAATCGTATATGTTCGAGTTGCGAGTATGTTTCGATAAATCGTTGGAACTAGTGAATTGTGACGGAGTATATGGGTACCCAACCAATTGTGACAACTCTACACTCGTCACATACCCACACGAAGTACCACATATGTATAATGTAGTACAAGTATAATAATTGTAGCATAATAATTGTAAATGATCGGCATGAGCGATGGAAATTCAGTTATAGGCAATTAAAAAACGAATCATGTGTTAATCAATAATCAAAATTTAGATGAAATTCGTGTGAACGCAATCACACTGTACATATATACATACATATACAAACGAATCATGTGTTAATCAAAATTTAGATAAAATTCGTGTGAAAGCAATCACGCTATACATATATACATTTATATATATATATATTTTTAAAATTAAAAAAATAAAAGTCGAAATAAATTCGTCAGTACTTTGAAACGTGTATTTTGTTCTTTTATCCATGTTAATTACAATTGGAGAATGTTTTAATTATAAAGAAATGTTTTTTTCCGTAAACAACTTATAAAATATTGTACAATGGCATATTATAGATATATCACTGATTGTGCTGCGAGTATTATTTCTTCTGAACAATCAGAACCGCGGATGGTACTAGGCCTGTAAACACAATCGAAATAATCAAACGATTGAACTTTGTACTTTACCGATTAGTAAGAAGCATTCACGGACGCGCTGTTCCATATCACAATAGCCGATTCAGAGTGTTTACGAACAAAAGAGACGTAACAATGAGAAACGACGATCAGTAACAGCGTACCTAGAGCGTTTAACGGGGCCTCGTAATCCTCGTCCGTGAAGATTCTCTTTGGAAAAGTAGTCATTAAATTAAATGGCCCTGGCTCATCTGTCCTGTTAACTTCTACAAACACCCGCACAGCCGATAGTCGTTCTTTACTACCAAAGTTTTGTGTTAACGCCTGCCCGTTGGTAAGCCTAATCTAAAATATCAAACAACAGTTAGATCTCGTTCTGATGTAAAGGATGCGATAAATGTACACGTGATTAATTACTTGTAACTTTGTATCATTATATTCCTTTCTCTGGGAAGGAGTAGAAGACGAAGGTGTAGGAGGCGGCGGAGTAGGTTCAACTGGTTTGTCAGCATTGGCCTTAGCACGCCTGGCAGCCTTATCAGCTTCGATTTGTTCTCTAACCCTCTGCCGCGCTAATCTCTCCTCCTCTTTCTCGCGTTTCCTTTCCTCCAGTACTTTTTTCATTTCCAACTCCTCCAACCTAGAATCAAAATATATTGAGTTCACCTATGTGAAAAAAGATCATTTATTACTGAAACTCACTTCCTTCTAGCTTGAGCCATTTCTTTCCCTGATTTTATTCTATTCTTCTCCCTTTCCTGGGCATCCTTCTTTTCCTCTTCCTCTCTCTGCATCTTCTTTTGTTTCAACTTTTCAGTCAATATTCGCAGTTGCTCTCTCTTCTCTTCATCTGAAAGAGGTTTCTTCTCCTCTGTACTCTCAGAGAATTTGTCATGCCCAGATTTCGTGGCATGAAACTCCATTTCCAAATTGGATTTAAACAGTTTCCCACAACTACAAACACGTTCAAAAAGAATGAGTGAATAACTGAAAGAATTGATTGTGTTTCTTGATCGCTCGATCGACATGAATTACTTACACATCGCATTTCATAGATTTAGCGACTTCTGTAGTCGACACTTGGCCACCGGCATCGGCGTTTTCTTCTTGGGCCGGTGTTTCAACAGACTCCGGTGCAGTTTCGGCGACGGGCGGCTCAGGCGACGGTTCCGCTTCGTCTGAATGAGCCAGGAGCCTAGAATAAAAACGAACACCGTCATCGGACGATAACGAGAATGAAGTCACGGCCTCTCTTGTACCATTCCATTGCCGGGACGACTCCTTTATTCCCAGTGATCTCCAAAGCTTTCTCTCTGCAACAAAATGCATAATCCTTCAAGTGTTAAAGGTTAAACAGGATTGCTCGCGGCGAACCGGTTGATACCCTTACGCTTTAGACTCGCTGAAACCCATATCGACCAGCATGTTAATATCGCTGGACGACATTTTATTCTCACGCTTCGAATACGCTCCAACGAAATTTATTCTTCGCCGGTCGAACGGCTCTACCAGTCAAACACTGATCAAAAACTTAACGTCACGTTCTACACCGACGCGCTACCTATACGAATTTCTGCAATACATTCGCACCAATTCGCACGGTTGCCTCGCCGGAAGTCGCGAGCTCGAGCCTTCCAGTTGTCATAAATCATCGTTAAAATTAAACATTTTTCTCAACGATGAAATTTCCCCGAGACGGAAAGGGAGGCCAGGTACATACGGGACAGAGACACAGTATTAATTTAAAGTGAAGAGTAATGATGATTTATTTTCACTCTAGATTATAGTTTACAGTCAACAAAAACATTCAATACGCCGCTGATCTTATTTTTTTCTCAATATCCGTTACAATCAAATATTGTTAAGAATCGGATGTAAATGACATCGGTCAACTCGGTGTAGTTAAAAACGTGAAACAACTATCATAAATGATACAGCAATAAACTAACTTGATCGAACAATGTAAAGTTGTATAACGCGACAGTAGACTGCACTACTGTTTAAACTAAAGTCAAAATGTATATAATTGGAATAGTGATTTATAAGTTTTAGATAGAGTTCCATAGTTTTCCTTATATGTGAAGAAACAAAGGTATAGTCCTAAAGTACTGTTTAAGTTAGAAAGGTTATTCTAAGTTATTAATATTCCTGGGAAGCTTTGTCTCCCTTTCCGGATCCTCCTGTGCCAGTCTTCTTCGGCAAGAGCACAGCTTGGATGTTGGGCAGGACACCACCTTGAGCAATGGTAACGCCTGAGAGCAGTTTGTTTAATTCTTCGTCATTACGGATGGCCAGTTGCAAATGACGCGGGATTATCCTGAAATTAGGAGAAAACAAACGGCCTTTGTTTAATTGACAAGGGCATTATTATAGAAACAACATTTAGAAAAAAACTGAAATGATTCATTCCTTCTACAGTAGAAACGTAATTTATTTCTCGCGTACTTTCGAATTTACGTGAATTTCGATCGATCGTGTGCCCATTCGTGAAATTACGTAGAAATTCAAATATTTCTCGGATCATTGTAAATGACGATACTGAAACGGAGGTTTAAAAGGGAGAGAGAGAGAGAGAGAGAGAGAGAGAGAGAGAGAGATAGGAAGTGAGATGGAGGGAGACAGAGAAAGGGCTCGTTTCACCAACCTCGTCTTTTTGTTGTCTCTCGCGGCGTTCCCGGCTAACTCGAGAACTTCGGCGGCCAGATATTCCATCACGGCTGCCAGGTAGACTGGCGCACCAGCTCCGACTCGTTCGGCATAATTTCCTTTTCTCAAAAGACGATGGATCCTGCCGACCGGGAACTGCAGCCCTGCCCTACTGCTGCGGGTCTTCGCCTTTCCCTTGGTCTTTCCTGTGAGCAGAATCGTACGGCTTTCACCGATCCGCAGAATCTCGCTGCGATCGAATAAACGCGATACTCACCACCCTTGCCACGTCCTGACATGTTTTACAACGAGTTATTGAAACTTTACTTGAACACGAACAGCAGAGGATGCTTCACCTCCGAATACCAAACAGAGAATGGATCCTCTGAGCGCTGGCCGACGACGGTTATGCCTGTGTAACGTCAGATATTTTGGCGGCGACAGTTAGGTCGGCGCTCGTTTGCGCGGGAACGGCTATGTCTACGTCGACGGTAGCATAAATCCCTAGGAAAATCCATGTTTCCCTCCCGTTCGAACCGTAAAACGACCATAATGCAATTTTAATATTGTCAATAATCGGCTTGCACAATTCTATTTATGCTTTTTTACGGCCGGGGAAGATCCTGTATTTTTTATGATAACAGCGCATGCCTGAGAACTCATAAATAATGTCTACAACACGAATAATTCTTTATTTCACGAAGCATTGACTATTGTATCATGCTATATTGCCGGCTCGTGAAAATCACTTGTCTTAAATAACAAAGATGTAAAGCGATGAATGTTAATGGAGATTTCGTAATACTATTAGATAAATTAATTATTAAGATTCATATAATTAGATAGATTCAATCTTCTTACTATGGAATCGAAAAGTTGAAATAATATTGTCCCGCTTGAACGTGGTGTCACCCCTTCCATTCGAAATTTTAGAACTAATCGGCAGGTGTCAAAATAAACAAGATAAACTAATACGAATTTGCTTTATGGGATCGAACAGTAATGAACATTTTAATTGATATCAACTTTTATTAATATTAAATATTCAATGATTTAACAATGTAAAAAAAATAGAAGACTTTTCAAGTACAAACATAATATTACATCTAATGATTAATGTACGGAGAAGATGTAACACTTTTTAAAGATGTTACATTCCGATCTGGAAATATGAAAATTAATCCTATGAAACTAAGCTCTCAAATTATGCGCCTCTGGGATGTCTGGATCAATTTCAAGAATTGTAGATTTAGTGGTTGACAACAACTTCTCTGAATTGAAATTGCGAATTTTCGCTTCCTTTACAGCCAGTACCTGACCACTCTCTCCATGGAAAGTGGTTGCATAGGAATCCCATAATGAGAATTTTACTATGGTGTTGCTCTTGTCAGTAAGCTGAATTTCTTTAACCTTCATGTCACCGTTTCGTCCACTCACTCGTTGAAGCTTCTCACAACTTTTTATGATACCCAAAACATTGACTATATCGTTATTCTGTTTTTCCTTTATATCGCTTAGTGATGTAAAATTAAATACGATCTTCGATGGTTGCTTTTCATTGCATAAAGTGATCAGTGAATACCTGACCAGCATAATTTCATAGTTGCTTTTTATGATTCGTTTTGCTGGCTTTATGACAGCTTTAGAAAGGTAATACACCTTTCCAACTGTAACCATGTTGAAAAATGTATCACACTCCTTGTCAAATGCTGTGCATCTAATTTCTCCGCTGTCATCTTTGAGATCCATGTAGAACAGTTGTCCACAGCCACGAGGATTATTCCACGATCTGATAGACGACTTGGCCATGACTTCGGCTTTTATTACCCAATTTTTACTGGATACATTCAAAGCACTAATGGGAATTGTTGGTATATTTGTACCTAATGCTCTTGGCTGTAGGACTTGCAATGCAACTTGTTCCTTTGAATTAGAAACCACTGGGTCATCTTCTAAATCACGCACCTTGCTTCCCACTTTAGTGCCAGGAACTGTTATATCCAGGTTCAGTATTATTACTCTTTTGTTCTCCTGAATATACGTCATTGTATATTTCTTTATCTTACAAATGGAAAAGTCTGTCAGTACATTGTTTTTTATCAATGAGTGTAGTGGTGGAGACAATACAGCAGAGAAAAATATTTGATCTCCATCAAATAGAACTAGCTTGTATTCCTCTATCGTTCCCTCTTCCTCTTCGATGATTGTCTTTCTATATTTCTGTAGAATGAAGTAAACACGAATTCGTGAAATCAATTCATTCAAAAATGTTGTTAACTTTAATTAAACAAAACTTATTTACCAGGACTTGTACTATCGGTTCATGGATGTAATTGCCGCCTACCATCTTTTTCAATGCTCCCTTAGTAAGCTTGTACATTTTTCGGCAAAAATAATACTACTCACTGTTATAAAAAAATGATTCTTATTTATTTCAAAACTGTCCAAAGTCAATATAACTCCTCGTCTACCGTCAAGGCTCGTGTACGTGTCTCAACAAGTCTCAACCGACAAATACTTGACAATTCCCGCCAACGATGTACTTTCAGCACCGCGTTATACCCGTTCATACATTTGAAATGTCCTACAACTTTCTTCAATGTATTTTTTAATGACATTTATAAATCGGTGCGAAACTATTTGATTCTTACCACGTTCGTCAAATTTTGTCTACATATATACTACGCAATAGTACCCGACGAGTTTCTCTCTGCCCGACGTATAATCTATAGAACGATTCGCGTCAACTGGTTTAATACAAGTTCTTTCATATACACGTAATAAACATTGTACAATATCGTAGAGTTGTATTTACAATAGGGAAATGAACACAAGAAGCAAAAGGAGTCATGAAGACGACGCTTCAACGAACGTCAAGGGAAAGAAGAAGTATAACACTCACGGCGAATTAACCTACGATGTTCTGAGAATTATATTCAAGTATTTAAATTACAAAGAGCTGATGAACGCCTCGTTAGTTTGTAGGTGCGAGAAACATTTTTTAAACAAAGTGGGAATTAAAAATTAATCAATCTATATACATTATTGTCTCTGCTTATTTGCACAAGTTTCATTACAATTCAATAAAATTTCACACTTTGTATCTCAGGACATGGCAAGAGGTAAAAAATGACGAGGTACGGGCTAGAGGCCCTGTTTGTGTAGAAGGAAATTTATTGGGAGAAGAAGACAAGTTTATAGATGAAATTAGTGATAATTTATGGATCAAACCAAAGTTGGGATTATATTTCAAAGCATGTTCAGATTGTCAGCAGAAAAGTCCATTATAAAGGTATTTCATTCTGTGTCACTGTATTTGTACCTATTGTTATTATTAATTTTAATAATTCTATCTAGAAAGCTGTCGAAGATTACCCTCTTGTGTTTTTTTTTTGCAAGATTGTTACTGTAAATTTTTTCCGGAAGACTGTGATGTTGTAATATTAGGCACAAACAGTATAATCTTTGAGAACAAAGAAATAGAAGAAATACGAGAAGACGTGGCATGTGCATTTCTACCTAAAATACCAGGTGTATCGATCAAAGTGACTCCTGTTTTTAACCACTCACAAATGACAGAAGCACAATTAGACAAGCAATTAAAAGCACTCGCCAGCAGCTTTCAAAATATCAAGTGTGCCCTATTATTCTGGAGTTATAGATGTAGAACTAGAGTAAAGAGATTTATGAATCTAATAAGAACGGGGTATGACTCGAATTTTATATCATCTAACATTCAATAGCATACATGTCTCTAGAAATTTAAGTCTCTATTATTTTAATTTTAGCAATGAAACAATAGTACCCATATCCGGTGGAATGGTTTACGATGTACGAGTGTGTAGTAGAAGCATAAAGAGGTGCTTCGAATTGGCGAATTGTGTCGCAATCACTTTTTCTGGATCGGTGAATGCATGGTCTGTGGTCATAAACGAGGAGACCAAGGAAGAGGTCGAACAGAAACTGACATTGTTCAAAAACAGTATTTCCTTAAAAAGACATTCCTTGGCATTTATGTCCGCCTGTAATGGTCGCGGACAAGATCTCTATAACGAATTGAACGTGGAATCATCTATTTTCAAACGATTATTCCCAGAAGTGAGACTAGTAGGCGCTTTCATGAACGGAGAATTCGGAACGACTACAGTTCCGAGCGGTATGTATCTTTCTACAATCACGTGATGTAACGGATATCCTTTTACCACGAGTACAAAGTACTCAATTTAATATTTTTTCCAGACTTTGCCAATGACAGTGATAATCGGTTCATGTACAGGCAGTTCACGACAGTTTTTTTGATACTCACGTATGGCTGATGACGTTGAACGTATAAAAGAAAGGATTAAACTTGAGCTCAAGAAATCCTTGAATGATTCCTTATGAAAATCACAATGTACGTGTACATAATATACTTAAGGAAGACAATGGTTGTGAACTGAAGTGTGTGTTGTAAAAATACAGTTTATGATAATAAAATTTATGTTTGTAAAAAAAGATTTCTTGTATCTGTTAGAACCTTTGATATGCAATCTTTTGATTTTCATTTAATCTGAAGAAACAGATGACTTCCTGGTTCAAACAAGTTGCAAACATATAATTAACGGCGATACTATTTAATAACGTGTGTATGTTACCATTCCGCGCGCGATACGAAAACACAGCACATCCGACAGATAATTGAGCAAAAACCTGCACCTCCTTGAATACAATTACAATGTTTTAAGGTACTGTCAAGGAACCACTTGACAGTATTTCCGCGCAAACGATATCGTGGCAAAGATAAAATAAACGAAACTGGGACACGCGAGGGTTTGTCAACGTTTCGTTTGATATTGTCAGGGTTTATAAGAAAGGTCTACCTCAGGGCGCGCGCCATCCACTCGAAGCAAGTAGTAGGATCTACATTTTTCATATATTTAATTTCTTACTTCTTGGAATAACAATGATCGCTGTTAATTTACTTAAATGTTTTATCATACTCATCGTTTTATTCGATATTTCAATTTGTTACGCATGGAACAGTGGCTTGCGAGAAAAGTACGATGGATACGGGGAAGATTGGATTTTTATTCCCGATGGAAATGATAAACCACAAGTTGCGGTATTGAAACCTGCGGAAATGGACGAGCGAGGAATCCTAGACGAATCTCAAGTTTCTTACATCCTCTATACCAGGTATTTAAATGATTTGATGATGTCATAGTCACGAAAATCTACTCTGTCTCGTTTAAATCTATTTCAAGATCTGGCCCGGAAAAGGGTGTTCAGTTATATACGAATGACAGCAAAGTACTTTCTACGTCCGGTTTCAATCCGTCTAGTCAAACGAAATTTATAACACACGGATGGAAGTCAAGCGCGATGAGTGCTGGCTTGGTAAACATGAAAGAAGGTATTGCAATTCTTGCGAAATATTCATATCGCGAGAGTGGCTTTCATAATTTGTCATCTGTATAGAATATTTAAAACATTATGACTATAATGTGATTATGGTCGACTGGCAACCGTTGGCCGCGAGTACGTTCTATCTTGGACCGATGCGTAACACCGGAAGAGTAGGAAAAATAGCTGCTGAATTTATCGATTTCTTAGTCAAAGAGACCGGTACCAATACCGAAAATATTCATTTTCTAGGTACGCTAATCGTTCAGCATCCCTGTACAGTTTTCGAGTCTTCAATTATTCGTAATTATTTAACACAGGGCATTCTCTCGGAGCACACGTTGCTGGCAACGCGGGACATTCGGTGTCCACCGGTCGTTTAGGAAGAATAACCGGGCTGGATCCCGCTTTGCCTGGAATTCATTTGCTCGCATCGGACGACAGTCGATTAGATCCTAGCGACGCGAAATTTGTCGACATCATTCATTCCTGTGGCGGAGTCTTAGGATATTTGCAACCATTAGGTAGCATAGACTTTTACCCGAATGCTGGGACAGCTGTACAACCCGGATGTTGT
>SMSR01015807.1:20353-35259 GCA_019453355.1 Ceratina japonica
CACGCGAGGGTTTGTCAACGTTTCGTTTGATATTGTCAGGGTTTATAAGAAAGGTCTACCTCAGGGCGCGCGCCATCCACTCGAAGCAAGTAGTAGGATCTACATTTTTCATATATTTAATTTCTTACTTCTTGGAATAACAATGATCGCTGTTAATTTACTTAAATGTTTTATCATACTCATCGTTTTATTCGATATTTCAATTTGTTACGCATGGAACAGTGGCTTGCGAGAAAAGTACGATGGATACGGGGAAGATTGGATTTTTATTCCCGATGGAAATGATAAACCACAAGTTGCGGTATTGAAACCTGCGGAAATGGACGAGCGAGGAATCCTAGACGAATCTCAAGTTTCTTACATCCTCTATACCAGGTATTTAAATGATTTGATGATGTCATAGTCACGAAAATCTACTCTGTCTCGTTTAAATCTATTTCAAGATCTGGCCCGGAAAAGGGTGTTCAGTTATATACGAATGACAGCAAAGTACTTTCTACGTCCGGTTTCAATCCGTCTAGTCAAACGAAATTTATAACACACGGATGGAAGTCAAGCGCGATGAGTGCTGGCTTGGTAAACATGAAAGAAGGTATTGCAATTCTTGCGAAATATTCATATCGCGAGAGTGGCTTTCATAATTTGTCATCTGTATAGAATATTTAAAACATTATGACTATAATGTGATTATGGTCGACTGGCAACCGTTGGCCGCGAGTACGTTCTATCTTGGACCGATGCGTAACACCGGAAGAGTAGGAAAAATAGCTGCTGAATTTATCGATTTCTTAGTCAAAGAGACCGGTACCAATACCGAAAATATTCATTTTCTAGGTACGCTAATCGTTCAGCATCCCTGTACAGTTTTCGAGTCTTCAATTATTCGTAATTATTTAACACAGGGCATTCTCTCGGAGCACACGTTGCTGGCAACGCGGGACATTCGGTGTCCACCGGTCGTTTAGGAAGAATAACCGGGCTGGATCCCGCTTTGCCTGGAATTCATTTGCTCGCATCGGACGACAGTCGATTAGATCCTAGCGACGCGAAATTTGTCGACATCATTCATTCCTGTGGCGGAGTCTTAGGATATTTGCAACCATTAGGTAGCATAGACTTTTACCCGAATGCTGGGACAGCTGTACAACCCGGATGTTGTTGCGTACCGGAAGTGATAGGTGTGTAATGTATCACTCACATGCTTTATCGATAAGGGAACGTATGTACGAACATATGATTTTCAACAGAGGCTTGTAGCCACGGACGATCGTATGTGTACTTCACCGAGAGCATTGGCTCAAAAATCGGATTTCTAGCTAGCAACTGTCAAACGTGGGATCAATTTATGCAAGGCAGCTGCGATCGTTCGAAAACTGCATTGATGGGAGAACACGTTGATCAAACGGCTAGAGGCACCTACTTCCTTAGAACTAAATCCGAAGCCCCGTACGCAGATCTACCGGAGATAACTGATAATTCGATTTAGGAAAGCGAGATTTTACTACGTAACGATATATATATATCTTTAATAAAATTAACTCTGCTCTATGGAAGACGTATGATGTAAAATATTCCATCTTAATAAATAGTAATTATATTATTTCACATTTCAAATACAACAAATTGTTTATGCGCCGTCAGTTTCCAAGTACTTAATTTTAAACGTCGATATTTTATCTTACCTACAAAATACCTGTTGATTCGCTGTAACTAACAAATCGTCGACAACTTCAGGAATGGCTTCAGGATTTTTAAATCGGTTTGTACAATAGGGTGGTAACATATTTTTTACGGTAACGATGGGTCGCTGATAGAACCATCACACTGTCCTTGATACTTAAGGCATACAGATGATTCAACATAACGTGATTTGGTTCCGGTAGGAGAGTTGGCTCACACTAAAATCATTAGGGGATACAGCGTTAATAACTCGGGTAATTTCCTGATACACTTGTACTCACCGATAATGGAGTATCCTTATTAAGAATAACTTGTAACAAATGTGGTGGCAATATTGGTGGACCAGCTACTTTTTCCCATGGTTTATGGGGAGGAACCTCTTGACCATATTCTGTTTGAGCACTACTTATAACGCCTTCGCTATCTTTTGCAAGGGCTTGGAAAACTTCAAAATCTGACTTTCTTACAGATACTAAGTTGTTCTTGGAACCCATACCATTATCAACAATTTTCTGTAACAAACACAATTCGTATAAGTTTTTGAATACTTCAGTATCATGTATAAGGTAAATAAAGTTATTCCTTACTATGTCTGGATCGTGCCTCCATTCACCGTCAACGAAAAACTTGTACTGATGTTCACCTTCTGGCAAGTCAATAATTGTTACAAAATCACCGTGACTTTTAACCATTGGCAATGTCTTCCATCCGGTAAAAGTCCCACTGATATAAACCTGTTTGCCACCACCTTCCCATTTAAAAACAGTTGGAAGTACTTTGCTGTCAGTCACTTTGGTTCCCTCTGACACTGTATTGGAACGTGGACGTTGTGAGCCAAAGTCGTCTCCATCGTGTTGAGCATTGGTCTAATAATAAAATTAATAAATGATCACGAAAACCAGAGAGTTTTTAACGAAGCATCGACGTTAAAAGCACCTTGGCGTAGTAAGGCTCTTCTTCTTCGTTCGACGATTGGAAAACTAACTTTTGGCTTGGTTTCTTGTCAAAAACAAATGCCTGCCCTTCCTTTCCTGGCGAAGCTGGCGGGTATTCCTTCGTATGACGATGTTCCCTGCTCGTATTGCTACTGTGGTGATGCCCGACTGGTTGATTACTGCCTGCATTTCCCATTACCAGGCCGTGATTTCTGTCACACCAGAAGTTGAAAGTTCACGATCCAACTTACAAATTAATTGCTAATGTAGTCAGTGATCTATGTCTACTTCTTTCTCTCTCGTACCGTTTATTTTCGTTCAATTAAAACGACGAACAAACTTGTTATTAACGCTATTGTCACTTCTCGATTATTTCGTCCAACTATATTTTTAATTCAAATTTACGGTGCTTCAAAACTAGACATGACACGCGATAACAAATCAAAAAACAATACGACAAAAATAATGATTCTATCACATTCGACTAACAATGGCTGATTCAGCTGTTCAAGTGAAGATCTATGTGTCAACAAGACTGTGTTAGCGCAGCAGGGTGCAGTATTGCAGGGACTGAGGAATTTCGACCACAACGCCGTGCTTCGAGGAACAGTGAAACTCAGGTGTCACAGTAATAATCGAACGCGGCATAATTTTGAATTACCGCGCGGTAAAAGTTGAGAGAATTCCGCAATCTGAAATGTGCACACTTCAGTTTTCGGCCCGGTCATGTGATCTATTCTCACTTCACGTTATTGAAGTATGAAGTCAAGTGAGGTGAAAGAAGTGAAATTCAAGTAAATAACCCTGTAAATAACGATTAATAACAATTTACAACACTATGTTAGTGTCAAATGAGGGTGTTGTGGAACGTGCAAGGTAGGCCTACTCTCTACTTTTACTTTCTTTCGTTTTTATTATCGATATGGGGTTTTTACAACATTACAGCATACACCGATTACATCCATATTTCATTTATGACAATGGATAAAAATTATATTGACATGGATTCATCGTGGTTGCACGTGTGCATCATTATTGTATATACGTCAGCTAGTCAAAACGATTTATTGCAATGCGAATGAATCATAACTAAAATCCGAATCAAAATCATGGGAAAGGGGTTGCTATTTTGCAGTTTATTCCAGAGTCTTTTTGAATCTCTCTGAAGTTCGTCATTGCGGTCGATACGAAAGAATTCTTCGATATCAAACTCGCGTTCAGAGCACTAGGTTCGTGCGTCCGCCACGTCAGCTGATTGACGCTGGACTCGGTACGAAGTGTCAAACATGGCGAGCAGGTGGTGCTCGCGTGCCATCGCATTCGTAATGGCGTGCGACGGGTAGGAAAACGGCGATACAACGCGCACGAGTGATCGAGTTTTCGTCTGTTTTGAAAACGGGGAAGCGTGGGTCGGTGCGTGCGGTGTCGTGACAGTATCGCGATAATGACGACACCGTCGATCGTCTTGCCGTCGTATCAACGGTTCGTAAACGGTATGCCGGTGCCCCTGTTCACGAGACGGTCGTTCCGTCCGCGCGAGAAGTATCTGATCTTGTTGGTGTTTTTGACGTTCTGTGTCGTGTGTTTCGGTGCGTTTTTCTTCTTGCCGGACTTCCGCGGGGGCACGGGCGGCGTCGCGGTGAACAGTGTCTACCGTGTGTATCAGCACATGCAGAAAGCGGGACCGGACCTGCTGATACCGGCACCACCTCGCGTGCAGCTGGGCCCAAAGGGGTCCATGGGTCATCCGAATGCCGTGCCATTCGGACACGAGGGCGTCGATCACCAGGACGTTCATCTCATCGAGGACAAGCAAAAGCTGCAGGTCCGCGCGCGGTGTCGGATTCCCGACGTCGTCTTTAGATTCTCGATTAGCGCGGCCCGACTCTCGATTTCCTAGCCTCGGCTCCGTGTCACTTTCTTTCCCTTACGGACAACGCGAACCGGTGTCACTTTCTCTTTGACATTGATTCGACAATCGTCGTCGTACAAGGCCGGCCTTGTTTTCTCCGTGCAGCTCCATGCGCCGTGTCCAGGTGTTACACGCTTTCGCGATCCGTTTGTTTACGTGCTGCCATCGTGACGTTCGCGGGCTCACGTGTGCAAACGGAGCAAAAGCTCCCACGACCCTCTATTTGACAGGTTTACTCTAAATCCCACTGTCAATTTGTTTTATTCTTATGTTTAATCGTTGTCAGATCGACTGGTCGAAAACAAATTCCGAACGTCATATTCATCGTTTTCGTCGCACGATTATTGCGTATACTCGAAACGCATGAAACGTCCAGCCTACGTTTCGCGTGGTCGGAATATTTATAGCCAGTGGAATCTGAAAGCGATCGCGTTCCATCGCGCGTGTCCCGTGTTTTCACCAGTAGAGAGTAACAGGAATTCTGACCTTGTTTACTATATCGCGTATGCGAATTAGAAACGCGATAAGCGCCGTAAAACGTGACTGTGCAAGAACTAGTCGACCGTGATCGTATTATTTTATTTTTTGACTCGTCTCTGCGTCTCGCCAGTCGTAATAGACTCGCCCCGAAGTTCCAAAGCATCGACCCTCGTCGAAGACACGCCGCCGCCGCCGCTGCCTCGCGCACGTGTACGGGGACCCGTGAGAAAGTAACGACTGCGTGCTCCGAACTGATTTATATTGTAACACGAAATAAACGTTTGCCCGTTGCATGCTTACGAGCCGAATTAGTGTTAGATTCGACGGTAGTTTCGTCGGGCAATACGAATGTAATCTAGCAGTTGTTCGAGAGTTTAACAGGTTTACTGTGTGTCATGCACGTTTGCATTTGAATGCGGTCGCAGCGATTAGAATTGTTACCACGCGATAATTAGTATTTAAACTCGCGACGCGCAGCCGTCGCGCGTTCATTATCGAGTCTTTTATTAGCAGCAAAAAGGTTTACGTAGCCAATAATTATATCACCGGGCGTTGAATAATGTCGTACGATTAGTTATGGTCGTAAACTTCTCATTGATCCCTGATTCATTCGGTCTCATTAATGCACGATTGCGATGGAACACGATTTATACGTATATAATGCGGGCCACACTCGTGCGCGTGAGTTCACGTGGGCAATCAGTCACGATGGAGCGAGCTAATTGAATTAGATGTAGGCCAGTTGATAACGAATTGAAGAGTTGCAACGGTACCATGATATCATTACCGACATTAGCATCTATCAATTCCGCTCGTCGTAGCGTTTGTGGTTTTCATCTTCGCCGGGTAGCTCGTATTGTAAAGACCCCCGCTTGGATACACGCTTGTAAGCCTCTTCACTACGTAATATCGTTCGTTTCGTAACAGTTCCCATGGTTTGGAAATTCAGTGGNATGTAGGCCAGTTGATAACGAATTGAAGAGTTGCAACGGTACCATGATATCATTACCGACATTAGCATCTATCAATTCCGCTCGTCGTAGCGTTTGTGGTTTTCATTTTCGCCGGGTAGCTCGTATTGTAAAGACCCCCGCTTGGATACACGCTTGTAAGCCTCTTCACTACGTAATATCGTTCGTTTCGTAACAGTTCCCATGGTTTGGAAATTCAGTGGAATTACGTAAACGAGTCGCGTTGGCGTGTGACGAATGAATGAAAACGATCAAACGCAACCTTTTCGTTATGAGCAAATATGCGGTAAATCATCCGACGGTCTTGCTACGATAATAAATTGTTCTGTTCGATAATCTGTACAATCTGCACGCGTCTTATCGTGCGAGATATCGAAATCTGATAGAATAATTTATGCTGTAATACTACGGATTGAATGTATTGTGTACACGTGTTCTTCGAACGAAGTGAGGGAATATTTATTTGTAGAATTAAAGGAAGCTATTAGCGGTTAAGATAGAGATTACAGATAAGATGTTCATAGGCTTAAGAGATAATTGTATTGGACGATATTTGGTAAAGAGAAACTTAGCAATTAATCGATCACCAGCTGTGATTGCCGTGGGATACGAAATCCTTTGTTCACAGTCGTTAACTGGATCGATAACTGGATAATAGGAGGAATATGGTATTTAGAATGAAACGAGAACAGGCAGCTGTTTTGAACACTTGATTACTTACTGTTTCATAACGTAGGAAGTAAGACGGATCGTTTCTAAATCAGCCGAGTCAATTTAGGACTTACGAGCGCGGCTAAGGAGTCGAGAGCGTTTTCCGAGCGGAAGAAGCGCGCTTAGTCGAATAAATATGCGACCCGAGGTCTCTCGAGCGACCCGGGGAAATTCGGTACGCTCGAAACCGGAAATAGGACGGCAAAATGGGTATCTGATTGAGCGGGATGATGCGCGGCACGTTAATATATTGTATTGTAAATGGCTGGGAGAACGAGTGGAAATCGTTGGCTGAATAAATGGGAACGTTTCACGATCAGAAGACACTGTGTCGCATGTTACTGACCTCTCCAGCATAAGCATCCCGTACTCCTGACGACCGACTTTGATACTCCGTTTTCTGATATCGAGTTATTTCCGACCGAACGTTCGTCTATTATTTTACGATCTCTCCGTCGTCAGATACCCATTTTGTTTCGAGTTACTGCTATCAAGAAAGTTTTGCATGTTTTCATTTGAAAGAGAAGAAAAATAGTACAGAACAAGAGATCATTTGATAAAATCTAACTAGTTGAAGTATCGAATCGATTATTCTCTCAATGAATTTGCAAGAACGCGAGACGAGTCACTAAACGCTTAGTTAAACGCGAGATCCCGTTAGATGAGAAAAATGTTGAGACGGGACGTCATCTGGTTCACAGGCGAAAATCGACGAGGAGTACCAGCAACAGAAGACGCTGGAAAAGCCGGAATTGAACGTTGATTTGCAAGTGCGCGTGAGTAGTTCGCCCTCGTTGGTGCTATACCGGAAGAACGACGTTCTCGAGACTGTACCCCCGGCGCCCGCGGATAAACTTCCTACGACTGTCGGCGGAGAGGACAAGGACCCCGTCGCCAGGGAGCGGAGGGACAAAGTGAAAGAGGTGAGTACACGCTCCTTCACCATTCATACGTGCATGCGTAAAAGGAATTACCGTCGATGATATCAGCGATAAAGCGAAACTGCGTTCTCACCTTTTAATTAGTAGGAACTATTAATACCTCTTCCTTTTCATTGTAGAGAGAAAAGAATCGCGATTCGCGCGTTGAAGCCACGCGTGTTTCGACATCGCGTCTACTACGATTGATAAACGCGAGATAAGCGTAATTTTCTTAATAGAACTGTAATGGATACGTATTACCAGTGAGTGCACTTGAAAGATAATTGTTTACGTATAGCTGGTTCACTGCTCGCGTAAATCAGGTTCGAGCTTTATCTGTTTGTCAGAGGCAAATATCAGCGCTATCAAATATTTGAGTTTTTATCGACACGGCGAGTAAAAATTTTTGTATGTAATCGAACGACTTCTGATAACGCGTTGCACTCGCGGTAGGTAAGAATCATTACCGCACGGTACATGTATAGTTGTTTCTAATGTATTTTTTAACTCTCTGACGGAAACGCGCGATTGTTTTTGGTGGCTTGTACGGTAACCCGGTTCCCTCGAATAGGAATATCTCGCGCGTGGCTTTGCTTTCCATTTTCCAACTAAATTTCAACAGTTTCCGATTTCACGATGGCTCTATCCCGCTGTTGCGTCGCTTACATTTGCGTATAAATGAGAACACAGTATGTATATTCTCATGGATATTCCGATTAATGGCATTTCCCGTGGCCGAACAAACGGAACCGTGCGCACTGGTAAATCAGCGCGAATAACTCGGCCGCCGCTCCTCGCTACCCCCCGCGGGCCCGCCCCCGGAATTTTGATTCGGTTTCTACGAATAAAAATAAAATCGCCGGATAAATCGCCAAATAAAATTAGCACATTCGTCTCGNACTCGCGGCAGGTAAGAATCATTACCGCACGGTACATGTATAGTTGTTTCTAATGTATTTTTTAACTCTCTGACGGAAACGCGCGATTGTTTTTGGTGGCTTGTACGGTAACCCGGTTCCCTCGAATAGGAATATCTCGCGCGTGGCTTTGCTTTCCATTTTCCAACTAAATTTCAACAGTTTCCGATTTCACGATGGCTCTATCCCGCTGTTGCGTCGCTTACATTTGCGTATAAATGAGAACACAGTATGTATATTCTCATGGATATTCCGATTAATGGCATTTCCCGTGGCCGAACAAACGGAACCGTGCGCACTGGTAAATCAGCGCGAATAACTCGGCCGCCGCTCCTCGCTACCCCCCGCGGGCCCGCCCCCGGAATTTTGATTCGGTTTCTACGAATAAAAATAAAATCGCCGGATAAATCGCCAAATAAAATTAGCACATTCGTCTCGGCTGCGAGGGAGCGTTCAACGTTCGAAATGAACGTTTACTGTCCATATATTTCGACGAAACAAGGCTGCGGAAAAAGATTTAGACAGCTCGTCCGACTGCACCGCCGTTTTTATCCAATTGCCCACTGGATTCGTTCGTCGCTCCGACGATTAAACGTGTAATTCATTGTGATGGATAAAAAATCAAGTCTTTCCTTATTTTTTATAAAGAATTTCGAAGGGATCCTTCTGGGGACTTTATGATCAGATTAACATTCTCTTTGTTAAGCTTTAAGTGGAATAGATGTGTTGTGACTTTGGGCGAGACTCGAAACTTGTCGATATGAATAAAGCCGAAAACCATGGAAGCGCCTATATTGTGTCAAGTTTCGAGCTGCCTTGATCAAGGTTTCAAGCCGTTGCTCAGGTTTCGTTCGCCGCGTTCAACCTCGTAAACTTCCAGTCTAAGCTCCTGCTATCGGGCTATTATCTACACGCTTAATATCTTATCGATTCAATTATACGGCTGTTCGTACGGTGTCATGTTTTTTCACGCGACATTAACGCGCGTAGTGTTTTTTAATCTCTAACGGTTACCCGCGTAAGAACCCGTTCTAGATTTCAATCTGGCCGCTTCCTCCGGCAATTAAATTTAATCGGGTCTAGAGCCGCTAATGAAAGGTCGTAGTCGCGATTAGCTTTGTTCCTTCTGTCTCTGCTTGTTCGTAATATGCAGTTTATACCGTGATCGCTTAGGAATTTCCGGGCGAAAGCATAATTGTTGACGGAATCTTTGACGATTGACGACTCGGATGTCTGTCTATCGACGATCTTGGTTCCGCGTTAAATTCTTCCTAGCGATTAGAAACTCGTCTTATCTCAGAATTTCAAATTCAAATGAAAGTCTTGCGCGAGGGAAACTTCTTGCGGTGTTCGTTTCGTTTTCGCGTGGAAAAATTCAATCCACGCGAAGCGAGTTTCTCTTCAGAAACGCGGAAGTCGTTATTTCGCATTCCGTACACTTTAGGAAGAATTAAAAATCGCAACTGGGGGAAGCAAAGACCCGTGCCCACTTACTTAGTTGCGACCTTTTTGAACCGTCTCCTTTAACGTCTCCACGCTGTGTACACTTGTACGTGAGTGACATACCGCAATATTTGTGCGCTCTCCGACAATAGAAAGTCGAGGGGCTTTATTTTAGAGATGAACTATCTCACCGGTGGAAAGCAGTATAGCCCGTAATTACTGTCAACCGATTATGCAAAGAAACAGTATCCATCCGTCTGACGATGAACGTCTAACGTTAAATGACCTGTGACCTTTGATTAAATTATGATCCGGCACGATCTTCCGAAGTTGGGACATGCCCCCGTCCAAGTATACGCTTTCTAATTCACCGTTCAATCTCATCCGCAAAGTTTGACTTACACATTCGGTGGCTAAGGTCCGGGGTCAATCTTCGGCCATTAAATACGATATTATGTACATGACCGAAAGCCGCCGCTCTCTCTCGGTACTCGGGGTCGATATCAGTTAGTTCACGTCAGAAATTCGTCTAGTCGATTAAACGTCTATTCAAACTCCGCACTGCTATCGTAAGAAACTATCTCCGAGATAGAGTTTCTCTACAGGCGGATGATTAACTTGACATCGGGATTAATCTTTGGTTAATTAAATTTCTTGGAACAGATAGCGATGGGTAAAAGCAGTGCACGATATCGTCGTATCTCCGAGCCGTCGTTCGAGAATAGAAAAGGAAACGCTCGAAATCGAGGTATTGATATAGAATCGTTGGATCGCAGCGAATTNTATTAACTTGACATCGGGATTAATCTTTGGTTAATTAAATTTCTTGGAACAGATAGCGATGGGTAAAAGCAGCGCACGATATCGTCGTATCTCTGAGCCGTCGTTCGAGAATAGAAAAGGGAACGCTCGAAATCGAGGTATTGATATAGAATCGTTGGATCGCAGCGAATTGATCTGTTTCAATTCCGACTGGAACAATGGGCGCTCATCGCGTAGACGCATCCGGTTTTCGGAGCGAACGAGTCGACGCCCGATATAGTTTAATCGGTTACGCATAAACCATCGGCATCGAGTCGATCGCGGGTGATTGCACGTCAATTCCGATTCCCATTTCCATGCCGAGCCCGTCGTTCCCGGCCGTCGGAATTAAACGCGGCCCCGTGAAAACTTTATGACGCTAATCATACGAGCGTTCTAATCGGCCGGACGCGATTCAAACCCGCTTTCCGTTGCGTTTTACGCGTGCAATCGCCGTTCGAAATCGTTGAATCGATCGGGACCCAGTGAATTATGCGCCCGAACGGGCAAAATCGGTAATCTAATTCTATTCCGAGGAACAGATATTAGGAACGAACGTCACGCGTATTTGCGTGCCACCGTATTATCGGGATTAATTTTTCTGACCTCGCTGACGTCATCGATGTTTTGTTTGCGATCGCTTTTCAACCCGATTTACATAATTCAATCGCGTGCACTGTAATATCGTAATTACTAAAGGGAACGTCGGGGATTTGATCGATTTTCATGGGTAGTTTAAAAAATATACGGGGCAAACGACGCGGCTGGTAATATTTGCGAGCAAACGATCCATTCGGCCGGGCAGCTTGTTAAATTCACACGTACTTTTCCCAGTCGACCCCCGTTAATTCGCCGTTAATGTTTTTATTGCGAACGGTGCTTGGGCGTGGGTGGCCACGTATATCGACGGCCGTTGGCATACCTACGTGCGCACGAACGTGAATACATATTCGACGGCGCGATCGAACGAATCAATTTGCCTTTTCACTTTGCCCGAGGAGTGTTTATTTTCAGTCGGGAACAAAACCATAAAAAAGTGCGACCGATTCGCATCGAGCACTTATTTTTTTTCCTACGAAAAAAACTGATTCGCGTATTTTTTCCCAGCGCGATTTCGGTACACCTCGTTCTTCATTTTTCTTTACGCGCACGGCTTTCGAAAAATTGTATCGGTAAAGCGCGGCCAGAGTGGCCCTGTACAAACTTACGACCCGATATTCGATGGGAACCAGAAACGTTCNTCTACGAAAAAAACTGATTCGCGTATTTTTTCCCAGCGCGATTTCGGTACACCTCGTTCTTCATTTTTCTTTATGCGCACGGCTTTCGAAAAATTGTATCGGTAAAGCGCGGCCCTGTACAAACTTACGACCCGATATTCGATGGGAACCAGAAACGTTCATTTCAAGTCGTACGAAATTCGTCTGTTTATTCGCTTCGTAGAGACTCGAATTGATTAGACAGCGATTCTTCCGAAATGTTGATCGTGGAGATCAGGATCAATTACGATCGATCGCTTACAACAGTTACAATTGATCAATTGAAAGTTCAAGATGTGACTACATACATAGAACATTAGACTTAGGCGCGGCGCTATGCAGGACAATGCATGGAATGATATCGCCGAGCCTTTCAAAACCAGATCGTGATCTTTCCTCTTTCAAAATCTAACATCCATAATTATTGCAATCTACAGTTCGGATGTGTTAGGACATTAGAAAGTTTGTTATCTAAAATTAGATTTGACGCTCCTATCACACGTTCTCTTTATTTTTGCAAAGGGTCAAAGGATATTCCATTTTTGAAATCGGGGATAAAAAGAGGAATGCAACTGGGCGTTCAACCTGTCGAGCAATTATAAAAAGAGCCGTGCAGGACAATGATATCACTGATCCAAACAATTCTTTCAAAATCCGACATCCATAATTATTGTAATCTACAGTTCGGATGCATTAGAAAATTCGAAAGTTTGTTATCTAGAATCGGACTTAACACTTCCTTCTCACGCTCTCTTTATTTTCCCAAAGGTTCAAAGGATATTCCATTTTTGAAATCGGGAATAAAAAGAGGAATGGAACTGGGCGTTCAACCGATCGAGCAATTATAAAAAGGGCCGTGCAGGACAATGATATCACTGATCCAAAAAATTCTTTCAAAGTCTGACGTCCATAAATACTGGAATCTACAGTTCGGATGTTATCTAAAATCTGACTTAACACTTCCATCGCACGCTCTCTTTATTTTCCCAAAGGTTCAAAGGATATTCCATTTTCGAAATCGGGGATAAAAAGAGGAACGCAACTGGGCGTTCAATCGGTCGGGCAATTATCAAAAGGGCCGTGCGACATTGGGCGTTGGGAAATTGCACCGAAAAGAGTATCGATGCCCGTTGTACACAGAGGGAAATTGCGGTATATTCAACGCTGCGAAATATTCCAAAATGGGTTGGTCGCGGCGTCGCGTTCGTCCGTGCGTGCAGCCGGCGCGCCGGAATCGTGTGCAACCGGTGGACGGGGTGAGGCACGCTCGAAATTAGATTGCACTCACGTTATACTCGTGGGCAAAAGTTCACGGCACCGTGCGGTTAACGGTTCCGCCGTGTTCACGGCTAGGTCAGGCATACAGGTACTGCGTGCATGCATATGCGGCCGCGCTCTCTCCCGCCGAATGTCGAATCGAGTTTGCGTGCCACGCATCGCGAGTATCCTTTAAACGCCGCGTTTCGGAGTTATTCAGCCGCGGTTCCTACACTCAGTCCCTCTCTTTCCACCAGCGATTTCGTTCCACCTGTCCGTGAGCCTCTTCCGCGCACGAAAATACGATTAGAGAAAACAGTTGACCCCGGAAAAAACGAGAAACGTGACATGGTTCGTAGAATGAAATTGCGTCTCTCTCGAACAGTCTCAAGTCTAAAGTGCATTATCGGCGAACAGGAGAACGTAATCCAATCTATGACTCATTTGATAAGATCTATCTTGTTGGTATCTAGAGTAAACAGTATCTTCGGACAGAGAGGCTTAATGATCGTGATTTACACGTGACGGTCTTGATTAAAGACCGTCAATTAGAAACCGCCAAGTTTCAATTGGTTTAATGATCGGATCAAACTGAATTTTCTTTACGACGAGAGTTTCGGTGGGAGTTTTCGTAATTGCGAATCGTTGCGCGGAGCGGTTTCAGCGTGTCGGCACGAATTAGAGTATAATAGGTGGAAATGGAAGGGATGATGTAATTGGGCAACTGTTATTGCTGAAGCCTTCGCCTGGAAACTTGGCCGAATCGCAGTTTCGACTGCCTCGCAGGTGATGCAACGGCTCTGGTTTGGGATAACGATCGTGTTCGTAGAATATAAATTTCACTGATTTCGAGAAGCGCGATTGCTCTCCTTTATGAAAACTCATGAATTTATAAGAAATGAAGTGAACCAGTTTTTTTATCGTCCTGCGAGCATCAGAATTTTGACTCTCGTTAGACAGAAGTTCTATACATTAAGATCGAATGAAAAAAGCATGGCTCGGTTCGGTTCGGAAACGGGAGCGTTACAAATTTTTATCGTCGCCGTCGTAAAACCAAAGTTCATTTTTATTGCATCCCCGGTTCGGAGACGAATCTCGCGCGCAGGATGAGAATTTATCGCCGATGATATCGCGCCGGTGGACGGACGGGCATAAAGGCGATTTTAATGCCTTCTATGGTGGTTTCATCCCCCGTGCGTGCCACCGGCGCGGCGGAGCCATACGCGCGGCTCGCTCGTGTGTGCCGTCGGGACACGTGAAAGCGTTCCTCGATATCGACTCGCTGGTATACGTGCGCGGAACACGAGACGGAGACGTTTTATTGGACGTTATCCCGGGTCGTTTGTAATCATTTCGCGGGATCGGTCGTGCGCCGCGTGGACTTGAAAAATGGAAGACCGTGGGATATCCGGGAAAAAGAGACGCGCCTATGAACCACGAGCCAGCCGGCTTCATTCAGATTTTTGCATTACCGTTGCCTCACCGTTGTTCGCCTCTTCACGTTCTCCCCCTCGCATTGTTCTTTCCCTGGTCGAACGACGCGATTAGAATACTCCAATCACTTGTACAAAAATGATTTCTATCATACCTATTCTTGATTGAGAATTAATTTAATTCAAC